>VWYI01021362.1:30263-50180 GCA_013399455.1 Anthoscopus minutus
GATGGATAGCACAGCAGAGGCCTTAATCTTGACTGCATGCTTTTTTACTAAGCACTCTCGGTATAACTGTGTATTTTCCAGGTACAGCTTGGTGGTTCAGGAACTGTGCAGCTTGTAACAAAGATGTTTTGGATCTGAGGTGATGTTTAGGATCACCTTTGAACTCCGTCATGTCCTCATTACTGTGGCAAATACATATTAGGAAATGAAGGACCAGCTGATGGACAGTATTTTTATTACTTTGGAGAAGTTGTATGGCCTTTATTTCAGGGTTGAAATGCTGCACATCTAGAAAAGTTCCTTATTCCTTCATTTTGAATCCCATCCAAACAGAAGAATTCTCAGTTCATTATCTTCCTTTTAGTTATAATGATGGAAATGAGTAGGAAGTCAGCTATTTTAAGATTGTTCTTAGCAATTAACCAGTATGCTTTTAATATAAAATGAACACTATTTTGCCTCAGACCTGAAGCTCACGACTAGCTAGCACAAGTTGTTTTCTCATGGACAGCACCACCTTTTCCAAGTCAGAACTACGATTCAACTAGTTTGGTTACCATAACTGGCCATACAGATTCTTGTCTGATAAGCAATGAAAGTGTAACACATTGCTTTAAGTACAAAGGTCTCGACTATGTGTTGTTTTCAACCACGGTACTCAGGAAGTCTTTATATCAAGTATTAATTGATGCTGATGCTGTACAGTGCCAAGTTTAGCTGTGTGGAGATTCAGAGGTAAATAAAGGGTAGGAGTGACAGGTGAATACAGGCATAGGAATGGGCAGTCTGGTAGGAAGAAATTTCACTGTCAGTAGTATGATTGCTGATAAACAGGCATTCAGATATGAAGGTATACACGTATAAATGAGGCTGATGAAGAATTTTGTTCTTACAGGAGACAAAAGCCAGCAGGACTGAAAATGAGTAGCAGTGGCACATAGAAAGAGTCTATAAACTTTCTGCTGTGAGGTGTTGCATGACAGTCTCATACAGGGAATGTATGAATCTATTCCTGTCTTTCCAGATACCTTGGACTAAACCTTACCTGGTGCCCACTTGCAAATGCTTGTTCATGGATCTTTTCTTTCTTCTTTATGTCAGCAGAGTATTTTGGCTTGGCAGTTGGAAAGACAGTGTCATTACTTCATATTTGCAACATTGTCATTTTGCCTTGTAGTTTAAAGGACGTGAGTTACACATTACAGAGTGTTATTCCACAAGGGGAGCTACCAGTATGGGTAAAGGTAACAGTTCATGCATGTGTTGTAACTTAACTATAGGATTGTTTTGTTGGGTGAGTCTTGTTTTCAGGTGTGTTTTTATTGTCTGTGAGCAGCTCCTGTCTAGCATGCCCATGCTATACATCATGCTCGTTAAAACATGGGAAGGGAGTTCTTGATGCCAGTATGGCCAAACATGTCTTGCAGCAACATGTAGTAGAATTCCTTGTGCAGCACGGGTTTCTGAGATGGCTGCTGTTGATGGCTGGAGTACAGTGCAGGCTGAGGAGTTCCAGAGCATCCTGTGTGCAGAAGGGCCCTGTGTTAAGCTTGAATTCTTGAAATATTTTTGCTTTTCCTGACAGAAATAATAATTCATGAGGTTTCTGGTGAACCAAGCCTGAGGAAATCTATTCTCTTATGAGCTTTTTCTAGGATTCTTCTCTGCAACTGAGCATTTAATAATGATGCTTATGAATATTCTTCTTTACTTAGGCCCAGATTAATGCTTGTTTTTAGAAATTCTGTAATTGAGTTCTGACCCCTCTAATGTTAGGCCATGTTTAAGCCTCTGCGTGCCAACCCAAAGCATTCCTTCTAGTTCACACATCCCTAGTTGTAGTAAACCCTAGAGGAGGATGTGAGGATGGGGAGATTCCTTGTGCAGGTCATTAAGCTCTGGGTGGTCTTCTGGCTGTGCTCAAAAGGAAAATCACTATTTATTGTGCTTGTAGTAATAATTCTAGTGTGTTACTTTCAGAGAAGCTTGAGCAGGAACAGCAGGTCTCAAAACATGCTGTAAAAAAAAAACCATGCTTAGATTTATTTACTAGAATACACACCAGAGCAGATTCTGGTGTGTATGAGAGAGTTTGTGATCAGAGTAAATCCCCTGTGCCACTGTTGATACCCACAGTATGGTGTCACTTCAAGTAAACCAGGGCAGTTTAGTTCAGTTGCTGTAATTTCTCATTCAGAGAGAGAATGCAAATGGGTATTCAATAAATCTCACCCTAAGGAATAAATGGTTCTGCAGAATTGTAGTGCAGCAGAATAGATTTCTTTTGTGCAGCTAACACGTTCTGCAAGCTTGACAATGCTTCCCAGAGTGAGTTGCTGTGAGAATTCAGTTCAGAAATTCAAGATAATAGTGGTGCAAGTTGTGTTCTCAGTTTGTAGATTTGTGGTGTTTTGGCTGTTTGGGATCAGGCTTACATAGGAACCTTTCTTAGAGTCAAGATCTTTCTGCAATGCAAATCAGATAAAGTTGCCAGCAGCATTAATGATCAAACCCAAGTATAATTTTCCTGTAAAAATCATTACAGTTTGTTTTCGTCTTCTATTTCTGCTTTAGATACTTTAGCTGCAGTTTTTTTCATTTCTTCTCAGCCTGAAGGAAATTTATTTTCTTAGCCTGTGAGCTCGCATATTGCTGAAAATGAACTTAGAAGAAATGATTATGCTGGTGTTCTTTGTTTTTCATTCCCTCCCCCTCTTCTGCCAAGTGGGATTATTATTAGTAGTAGTATTATTACTACTATTATTGTTACTATTATTTTGATTTTATATTTAACACACCTCAGTGTATGCCTGCGCTGTTTGTTTGGGGTTTCTGGAGCTCAGTTTACACTGACTTGCTTGGGGATGAGAACCAGAGTAGCAGCAGTCATTCAGAGCAAGATGCAGGCTGACAGGGAAGGTAATTGTCAGATGTATGTGAGAATGTGTTCTGGCAGTTAAGCTTTTTAACTTCATCATGACACAAGCTTTGCTGTGTCTCAAGGTCTTAAATGTTTGTATTGAGCAAAACAGAGGAACCTAGGGAGGCAGTTCAGATTAATTGGATTGTTTTTTCAGTGCTTAAAGTCGTTGCTTGAGAGATATTTATGTTAGAAATTCCTTACCTGACAGGTACAAATAAACATTTATTGTAGGTGATGGTAAAGAGAGATGCCCCTGCAAGCTCTGGCATTTCATCTTATATGCAGAGCAAAGGCATAGGGGTCCAGTGTACTGATTGTAATCCCTAGGTCTGAAAAATGTTTGTTAAAACCCGGGAGTTCCTGTCTTCTGGACACAGCTCTCAGGGAATCTCCGTGGTGCTGTAGGTGTGTCTGTTTCATTGTGTGTCTGCTGCTTTGCAGATGCAGAAGCTGGAGCGTGCTCAAGTGACACAAGATGGTGGACAGTGGGGTGAAATGCTGTCTTTTATCTGATTTCAAGGCAAATCTTTTAATGCTATTACTTACCAATAAGCACTATGGGCTTTGGTCTTCTTGAGTGTAAGGTTCTGAAAAGCTCTCTTCAGCAGGTATCCTGCTTCAGAAGGGGCAGAGAGGATTGATCCCACAGCTTGTGTCAGTGCTGCCTGCCACAGCTCTAGTGTTGAGTTTGGTAGGCCTCTTGTTATTTACTGAGAGCAAATTTTGTAGCTCCAGTTTTTTGTGTTGGTAAAGAAATGAACAAAACCAGGGGGATTTCTAACTTAATCATATAGCTGCTGCTGCTACCACGAGGCTTTCATTCCTGCATCCAGGATGCAGTTCCACCCTGGATCCTGCCAGGGCCGGCTGCTTGTTCTAAGTGGCAGAACTAAGCTTAGTTTGGAGCTTTGTTTGGTGGTTTTACTAGGACTTGGCCAAGAATTTTGGTCCATCGTGTCCTGATGCAGATTTTAGAGAGTATGTCTTCAAAGAAGAATTAGTTCAGGAAGTATGTCCCCACTACAGAGCCCTACTTGTGTGAGACTTCAGCTAATGCTGTGATAGCCTAGTAAGCAGGCAAGGTTTTTTTGGTTAGTTGGTTGGTTGGTTGGGGTTTTTCTGGTTTTTTGTTTTGTTTTGTTTTGTTTTTAATTTATATGAACTATTTTCAGCTGGACTAGGAGTCCATCAGAGCAAGTATCAGCACTAGAGTAACCACAGAGCGAGCTTTGGTCTGCCTTATTTTGGCTCATGGTAACAAGTTCATTACCAGCAAGTAGTAAAACACCAGTGATTCTTGAGGTATTTTACTAATTGCCGCCTCTCAGACCTTTTGAAATAGATTGCCACACCCTTCTGGCAAAGAAAACCCAATTCCAATGTATAAAAGAGGAGGGGAAAAAACCAGCACTAGAATTTTTCACTCTTTGCCTTAGTGAAGGATTCACATTTTGTAGCATTATACTCTGTTGTTTATATAGCCTGCTTTGTTTTCATTTGGGGATGTTCAAAGGGGACTTCAGTGTTGTAGTGAGATGTGCATGAACAGCTGACTGGGAGTTCAAAAGCATTTGTGTAGATTGAAAGCTGGTTTATTTTCCACGTGCCAAGAATCAGTTTTGTTTTATTTAGATGAAACTAGATTATGGCATTGAAAACTCAACTGTATTAACATTCTTACATAAAGCAAGTTGGGAAGTGATGTTACAGTTCAACTAGTTGTTAATTCTACAAATTCTCTTGCTGCATATTTTCTTAAGACTTTGAGAATGTTTTGCGATGCAGTAGATTTGGAGAGTTTTTATTTTGAGGGGAAAAATAGAGTAGTAAATGAGTTAGGAATGAAGATACTAAACAAGGCGTTTTCTTCACTTGGAAACATGCTTAAAATTGATTAAATATTTGCTTTCAAGCATTTAATCTTCATCTTTGAGGCGTGAACATGCTACCTCTGTCGTTCTCCTTTGGGCTTGTTGTAAAACTCTATTCAGGCCTTTGTGGTGCCTTACATAATGGGTAATGCTGTGGAGGATCAGCATCCCTCTTTTGTTAAAGTCCTGCTTTTGTCCTGTTGTTCACTTGGCATAGCCAGAAAGAAGGGCTAATGATTGCTGAATAGTAGCTTCTGATGAATTTGAGGATTGAGCTTTTCAAACCCTGAGCCTGTAACTGTCATTGCTGATAATAATCTACTCCTTCTGTGATGTTTAAAAACCAAAACAAAATAAGAAAAAAAATGCCTCTTATGAACATCTGGGAAAAAAAGGAATTCTGTTTGGTTTATTATTGAAAACAAAAAATAGAGATTGTTTTGTAAGAAATATGGGATGTTTCCATTTAAGCATTTCAGATTCAACTCTCTTAGAAATTTCACTGTCCAAACAGAGACCTATCAAAGATCTGGGATTAAAAAAGAAAGAGCTTGGTGATTTTGCAATTTTTTTTAAACTGTTCTGTACTCTGCAAAGGCAAACACCTACAACTGCAGTACAGTTAAAAAGGAGGAAAACAACAGTTACCCTCTCCTCGCATCCCAGAACAGACTACCCTTGTTTGCACTGTCTTAATAATTCAGATGATTCCCATGTGAAAATTTTAAGGTCTGCCTAGGGGCCTTATCTGTAGCTCTTTAATTTCAGGTAATCAATTGCCCTTTCTGAGATGATTTTAGGTTTACTGGGTGTAGCACTTGAAACAAATTGCTGCAAGAGTGGGAAGTGGTTAGGAGGCACTACCCTTGGGAATAGGGGAATTGTTGGGTGGGAGTAGCCATTAATGAGAGCATCTGTGAAGGTACAAAAGCAAACCCTAAACTGAAAGCCAGAGCAAACATCTTGAGGAACAGCTGTAGAATTTCTCTTTTTTTGAGCTGGGCCCTGGGAAATTCCTTTTGGGAAGGAATGTGTTAAGACTTACTATCCTATCTTTGTGAAGGCAGTGTTTCATAAAGAGCTGCAGAAGTCACATGTAGCATTTCTGCTTTGTTTACCTATTAAAAACACATACTTTGTTTGGCAGACTTCTTGCACTCAGATAACTTCTAATGGTGTGATAGGATGTCTTGGATGGATCCTCATTCTTCATTTCTCTTTTCTCCTGCTATCAAATCCTGTATGCTGCTCTATCTCAAAGAATGATTCCCACAGGCTTCAGTTTAAATATGCCGTGGTATCACATTCCTAGATGCATGACAGAGAAGAGGCATGGACAGATGTGTACAGTGATCATACATTTCATGCAGGTTTTGCATCCCAGTAGGCAAATCTTGTCTGCAGAGGACACTGAGGTCCCTTCTTCGGTGTGGGGGAGTAGGGAAATGCTACCTGGGGTGCCAGTGTTAACTTTATTTTCAAAGACCCTGCAGAACTTAATGTTTTCAGTGTCCCTAATTCCGCTTTGGTAGGACAGTTTTTTTGCTTGCCTCCTGGACATTGAGCCATGTTGTTCCTCAGAAATGTTTTGCTGCTAAGGCATAAAAACCGAAATAAATCCTTCCTCAGTACATTGTGCAGCTTTCAGTGTTTTCGTCCGGTAAGGATGCAAGGATATCTTCCAGCTGTTGTTGGGAAGTGTTGCCACAGGATGGGGCTGTTGCACTGCCCAAATGTGATCTGTCGTCTCCGAGAGCCGCGACCAAGTGCTGCTTTCAGTGCTAACCTGAAACTACACTCCTGGCCCTTTTCTTTATGATTTGCCAGTCCATGCAGTGGGCCTTGGGCTTATCCACTTCCAGGAGGTAGGAAATTTGGAGTAAGGGGTTGTTGGCTTCCTAAGAGTGGATCAACTATGTTTCTTTTAGGGGCAGCTTTGTACCATATGACAAGTCCAGGTAGTGAGGTAATAATTCACATAAAGGGGATTTGGTTCACATATCACCGAATATGTTAAATATTAAATTTTGGGGGGGTTAAGCCTTTATTAAATCCATATTTGTGTTTTAGAAATGTGCCAAGAAGTGTTCTAATGAAGCAACATCTGGGGGTTAATAAATGATATCATGAATCCATTCTGATTGCCAAGAAAGATTTTAATAAAGGAAGCCATGCCCAGGGTTGACTGTTTCATCCATGAAGAATAATTGTTTTGTTTCCATATTTCTTTTACTGGTTGGTTAAAACAAGTTTGCATTTTAGCATCAAGTCATTTTTGTTTGTTCTCCATGTTTCTGTACCATTTGCACGAAGACCTGGCCCTCGGTCTGCTGATTGTAAGAGGTGTTATTTTGATTGCATGGAGACCTTGCATCTTTTACTGCCTTTCACATTTATCTCATGTTCCTCTGTTCTTTCTTCTCATCCCCCTCAAACATTCAGGGTGAAGTGAAGTCTGAAGAGGGGCCAGAATGGAATATACTGCGTGATGACTTCATGATGGGAGCATCTATGAAGGACTGGGACAAGGAAAGCGATGGAGAGGGCAACAGTGAAGAAGGAGGTGGTCTGAAACAAGAAGATGACAGTGACTGAATGAAACTGAAAACCATTCAAGATAATTTTTTATCTTCTTAAGTTTGTTTGGGTAAAAAGTCAGCATTCTATGAATGTACAAGACTTGGAGGATACCTCTTTTAAAAGAAAAAAAAAAGACTTACATAACCTTGGAGTGTTTTCTCCTCCATGTCAAACTTTTATTTAATATAGCTCCATTTGCTATACTGAAATCCTGAAATATTTTCCAAAACAAGTATAATTTTCAACATATTTCCAAAACATTTTGTACAGTCAAAATAGTGGCACTTGCCCAATGAAAGATAGATTTTGCCAAGGTCATTAAAAGTTTATACATTAGTCATGGCAATTGATGTATTAGTGTGCTTGCATTTCCAAATCACTGCTGTACTTTGAAAAGTTGTTGCAATTTGCAATAGAAATGGCTTACAATAAACACAGAAATGCCGTCACCTTGTAAAGTTATTGGACTCCTATAGAGTCTTTACTACTTTGGCCAGAAAAGGTTCTGTAGATAATAAAAGAAAGTAACCATTNTTTGATTGGAGACAACTATTGAAGCAGAATTTTAAAGAGAGAGACTTGACCCTACTGATAGGGTTTAGTATTTATATATGTGTATATATATATGGTTTTTCCATTGCATGTCTCAGACTGTATATGCTAAGAGTCTGGTAGGAGACGAAAGGGCAGTCATTGCTATTGGTTTCATTGGGGAGGGAGAACTTTTCTAGCAATACCACAGAAAATTGTGCTCAGTGTTGCTTCATTTGCAGTTGTGGTGTTCTGGCCTTTTTCAGTGAGGAGCTGGAGCTCCGAGATTCATCCTGTGGGTTTAGTCAGCTCTAATGGTAATTCCTCAGGTCTGCAAAGGGTCAAACCAGAGCCCTTCCTCTTATGGGCCATAACAGTAACAAATTTGGAAGTCATCTGTCAGGGTAACAAAATTGCCTTTGTTTAAGCTACAGCAGTCTCTCCTCAGTAGTTGCTGGTTGTAGAGGTGCAGAAGCAAACACACATAATAAGAATATATTTTATGCAAGCACATTCATACAGAAGGAATTATATGGTGGTAAGGGTATTCTAAATGAGAGGCTGGGGTTGAATTCTGCTGCCTTTGCTGTTCCAGACTGACTGTCTGATGCTGTGTCATTTGTTTAACTTTGCTATCACATTTCCCCATTTGCTATGTGAAGGAAAAGCCTTGGGGCCTGAATGAATTGATAGTTAAAATACATGGTACTGTTCTGTCCATTTCTACAGATGCCTTACAGACAAACCTTTCTTTGTACCTGCTTATAGGCAAGATATGATTAGGAACAACTTTGAAATTTTCAGTCTTCAGCATGGAAACGTGAAGTAGGATTTAGATTTTCCTAACAAAAGCATAGTTTGAACTTGATGTGTACTGCAGGATAAAAAATACGGGTACAAAATGGCAGAGAAACCCATCCCAACAACTGGCAATCATTGTCTTATCCCTAGCCTGTTCATCTGGTATATATTGTAGCATAATTCTTCCAGGAGAACTCAAAACTAACAGCAGAAATGTTTAGATTTTCAAGCTGTTTTGAGTGTTAAACATATTAGATATCTGAGGAGACATTAGTTTGTGGCCTGATATTTATTATCACAAATGAAGGCATACACCCAAAATACCAAGTGGCAAAACCACAGAAGTTTGACATATGGTTATCCTGGCTTCTGAAGGCTCAACATCTGTACAGCTGTGCAGTGAGAGTCACCATCTCATTAGTGCAGTGTGAAAAAGTGCTGCAATGAGGTTTGGGTCCATGAAGCAGCATAACATTCTAACCTGACACTGCTTTCTCTATACAGAGTTCAGCTGCTTTCTGTGGAAAAATTACATCAGCACCCTTAAATCTACAGTTGCTCTCTAGTTTCATATCAGCAGTTTCTTTCCATAACCAAACTTCTGGAAAATAATCTAGGTTTTCCTTAGGAACTGCAACATCTGAGGTGATTATTAAAAATTTCAGAATGCTTTCCAAATACTTTTAGAATATTTGGGTGTTTATTTGTGCATTTTTGGAGAAATGTTTTGATTAAAGCACTGAAGTGTCTCATGTGTCTTTAAGAAAAATGTAGAACCTATCAATATTGCTAAAGGTATTTTGAACTTCCATTTAATTTAGAGTGCACAGTCTATATGTGGAGAGCATTTCTTTCAAGAAGCATAATACTTATATTTCTATGTATATTGAGTAGTTATTTAAATTTTATACTGTACCTTGTCTTTGCCTTGTCTTTTTTTTGTGTCATATGCCGAGAGGGTCTGAGAATTGCTAAAATTGCTGGCTACATATTTTGATTTTAGGCTGCTTTATTTCACAAGTTTTGTTTTTGTTGACTAGCAGTTCAAAAGACTTTGTTTAGCCCAGGCACCTTCCAGTCTCTTCTCTGGGCTGCCCTACCCTCTTTTTCACTAATGTTCTTCCTCTTCAACAGCTACCAAGAACAACCTTCACAGCTTTTCCCAGCAGTCAGAGTGCTTGCGCTGTTTTTCCTGCTCCCATGAATATTTCTGCTCAATCAAAGCTGTGCTGCTGCCCTTCATTCCAGAGAGCATGAATCATCTCAACTTTGTATATTTCTGTACCTATCTATATAAAGCCAATAAGGATGGGGTGGTTCCAGTTTTGTTAGGCTTCAAGCCAATTCCAGAGTATGTGAAGTTTAATATTCTATGGATTGCACGCAAAGCAAGGGTTTTGTTTAATAAGAGAAGGCCTATTGTCAGCTCTTCCCCATGTCTCATGTGCCCTGGTCTAATTTCTCTTCACATTAATTATGCTGACTTTTTTTCAGCAAGGAAGGCATGAGTTGGCCTATGGAAAACAAAAAACTCTTTTCCCTGCTTTTCCTCAGCCTCCTGTTAGGGAAACACTTTGGGAGTGGTGTTGGAATATCCTTGTTGTGCCTGATGCCACTGTACCACAGCATCTTCTCTGCTAAAACCTGGAGGGAAGAGCTCTTACTTCTGCAGCTGTGAGGCAGGTTCTCCTGGGTTCACAAGCTGAGCAGAACAAAAGAGCTGGAAGCTGCTTCCTAGTGTAGATAGGGCTTTTTTGTCTGATTTGTTTTAAAGAGAAAAATTATTTGGAGGCCATAAAAGTTTTTTGACTATCTGATGCTTCCAGCAGAAGGTGGTCTGTAGAGCTGCATCTGTTCAGAGCTGGCTCAGTAGCGGTCTCCAGGGAGGAAGGCAGAAGTCATCTGGCACAAAACACGCTGCACAACTGAAAATGACAAACTTCTCATTCTTATGAAATGAGTCCTGGCACAGTTAATATACACACAGAGCAGTCATCAGTGTTGTTCACTTCCAATCCCTGCAAATTGCTCAATGATTTCTTCTTCTTGCTGAGGTAAGGATTGAGAGGGCCAGGAGAAGGCTTGAGGTAGTGGAGACTCAGGATCATGTTACACAGATTGGGTCCCTGTGCTAAATAAGATGTTAAACTCAGGAGTCTAAGACCTCAGACACTGGAAACTGAACAAGTTCTTGATTAACAGATGGTGGAAGACTACATTTCATTTACTGCTGTTCTAAAGCAGTGGCTTCTAACTTGCAGTATGTAAAGCTCAAATGTTTCACTTCTGTAAGTGATCTAGCAGATAAGGGCTTTATCATTCTTCTTCAGACTTTTAGCAATGGCTGATGTGTCTTAGACAAAACATTTTTTTCAAATGCATCTTTTCAATTGCTTTTCTAAGCAATTGTCTATGTCTAAGGGACATTAAAAATGAAACTCCAGTCAAACTGAATACCTTCAACATGAAAGATTCTTGTGCTTGTGTAATGCTCCATCCCTTGAAACGACATATTTTTGTTTGAATCCATGTGTTTAACCTGTTGGGTACGAAAATAGTTAAATGAATTCAGGCACTCTCATCCAGCTTCTTCTCATGAGCACAAGCCGTTTCCAAGTAGCACTTTGGAAGGTTATTTTAGGAATACTCATAAAAAGCATTATTTCTTCACAGTGACACAGTTGGTTCAATAGCCCATTCTCTCATGCCAGTGCATGAACTTTTGGAGCATCATTTTACAACATTTTCTTAGTGTTTCTTCACTTTGTTTTCAGTAAATGTGGTGGTGTTAATTGTGAACTGCTAACCAGGATCAGACTTGCATTGAGGTTTTCATACCACTAGAATTTCTTAAAGACATCATGTTCTCAGAAGTAGCTGAATAATTAATAGAAAGTGTTCACTTACAAGATAAACTGGTTACACTTCTTATCAGAAACTCCATGCTGTAATTAAGAAATGGTTAAATATAAAACCTGCTGATGTTAAGTTCTTTGAGTCATGTGTTGTAGGCGTGTGTGGTCGTAAGTAGAAGGTAATGGGTTGTGTGCCATAGCTCTAAAATCTGACGTACTTAAAGATTCCACCAGGCATTTATGAGCCCTTTATAAAGTGCATTATGAATATAATGGTGGAGATTGTGACTTAAGGCCCAAGGCTATTATCACTCTCTTGCTCTGTCCTGATAAAGGAAGACATTCTCATATTGTTCAGAACAAAAAAAGCTTAAAAGTGTTGCTTGATTCAAGCAACAGGATAGTGAAAAGCTTTCCTGATTATGTGGATTTTGCATTGACTTTCAGGTTAAATACAGTTTATCTCAAGAGGATTTTCTTTGGTTCTTAAGTGATCCATAAATTGTGACTTTGTGGGCAGTGAAGCAGCCTTTTACTGAGGGTAGCCTATGTCCAGGGACAAGAACTGGCCTGTGTTCATTTCAGAAAGGGTTCCTCAAGTCAGGCAGCTGAATGAAAACTGTCACTGGAGAGCTGAGTCCCTGAGCTGTTGGTAATTAAGCCTTTGGCATTCCTGCCCATAGCACCTTCCCAGTCACACCTCGCAGAGCTGCTTGGAGGTGAAGGGCAATCAAACACACATTGCCAGTCTTTCCACCACGGGGGCTGTGCATCCTCACTTATAACCCAGATGGGTTTCCAAAGAGGTTTACATTGCACTGTAGTGCAATATTGCTGCAATAGTGTAGATTTGTACAAAAGGTAACAACAGTGTGGTTTTGTATATGGTGGTTTTTTTAGAGGAGTAAAATCTTTGACAGTACCTGCTGAAATTTGGTACATACTCATGAAAGAAATATTAATCAAGACTTCATAAAATTCTGAAGTGTCTCTTCATGATTAACAGAAAGACACTAAAGATTTTTCAGAACCTTCAGAGAAGATCCTCAGTTTAAGGATGCATTACTCAGCCAAAACAATGTATTAGACCTGAGTATAAATATACTTCCAGTGTGAACATTGGTCAAATTGGGATGATGATATATTGATGCTCATTTTTGTGGATTTCTTGTGTTGGAAAGGAACCGGTCAGACCTTGCAAGATGCTGAACATCTTTCTGATGTAGCACTGCAACCAGCAGGTCAGACCAGGATTGCCAGTGCCACTACTGTTCTCTGCATCTGCTATGTTTTGCCTTTTTTTTTTTTTAAACTGCTGGAGTGTTCTTTTCTTTTAAATTTTGGTGTCATTGTCTAGAATTAAAGAACTGGAACAGATTTTATGTGAAGAAGATAGTTCAAGTAAGAAGAAATGTGTGTCTTTGTCAATATTGTGCCTCCTTGACACAGGCTTCAATTGTTATCTTCAATTCTCGTTCACTTCAGTTGCTGCTGAAGCACGTTGCTGGACTATCTGTCTCATGATGAATTAATTGCTTTTAATTTCATAGGACTGCCGTGATGAGCTTGTGGACTCCAGTCCTTTATGTGAAACACTACTGGGTCTGATGCACATTTGCAGCCAATTTGTAGGCAGTTATACACTCTTATTTAATTGTTGATAAGGTGGATGTTCAAATGACACTAGAATTTCTGAGAGGAGGCATTTCAGCTGTCAGTCTATATCCATGATGGGGAAGTTTAGAGACTGGTCCATAGATCCCAGCTAAAACCAGAGGTGTAGGTTACTTTAATTGCAATCTCATCTAAAAGGTCATTATTTGGGAGAAGCAAATACTGAACATCTTTGGCACTCTGCAGAGGTGACCTGTTCAAGATCCAGCTCTAAAATAACATGGATATGGATCAAAATTAGTAATACAGAAGTGTATCTTTCTGTTTAGTTCTAGATGTAGTCACCAAGCTCAAACCATCTCTCTGGGAGGATGTAGTTCGATCACCCATTCAGGAATACTGCATTCATTGACTTCAGTAGTGAGGCATAGAAAATGGGTTTAAAAATGTGTAAAGCTGAGAGGCAAAGACCTCTGCACTGATCTGGTGAGTGCAGCACAAAAGCTTGGTACTGCATGAGGCCTGGTTTGATTGTGGGTTTGGTTTTGTTTCGTGAGGTAATATGAAACAATGCATTGCTTTCTGTAAGCTTTCTAAAATGTTCTTGAACACATTTCTTAAAAACCATTAGGAAGAAAACATTTCTAAAGCTGTGTTAGCTTATAAGAGCTTTTAATTTCTGCAGACTGCATAGGCAGTTTGTGAAGAAGTCAGGATGCCAGACCCAGAGCTATTTGGTTTTTGTAGCTGCAGAATATAATTTAAATATGGCGTTACTTGCTGGCCCATTTTTGAAGTTGCTGCCAATTAATCCTGCTATACATGTAATTTTCTTAAAACTTCAACAGCGCAATCTGGGTGCACATTCTAACTTGAGTTACATGGTTTTAATTTGTTGAATAAACTCCACTGGATGGTCTGTTAGGAATCCAATATTTACAGATATCATTTGTGTGTTACTTAATGAGGTATAACCCAAATCATCACCACGCAGTACAGAAATAGAAGGCAACAGCTGTAATACTGAGAAGGAGATGCAGGTCACGAGTTCAAACCTTGATATTAAAGAGATGACTTTTACCCTACTGTCTTTACTTTGTCATGCTTGCTATAAGTAGATGTCAAGGCCCTCTGGTTTATAAACCACTGAGCTTATATTTCTCTGTCTTATTTTATTTTTATTTTTAGTTAGTGAATCTGATCATTTTCCTCTTGCTGATATTTAAGTCTTACTGACTTAAGTGGAAACAGGATTTCCTGTGGTGATTAAAACCACAGGTGCTAGGATTAAGGAAGGCCTTTTTTCAGTGGCATATAGACTAAAACTGGAATGATACATAGAAGATTAGCGTGGCATCCTCAAAGCTGACAAGCAGATTTGGGAAAGCACATGAGGGGATCAAACTCTAGGAGGTGTAACCATGGGGAAACTTCTCTGGCAAAGTTTTTATGAAGACTTGAATCTTAACTGATTAAAAGCTGGAACTCAGCTCTTGGAAGCAGAAACCTCTGGATGCAGCACTGATGTGTGCAGCCTTTAAGGGAAATGTGTATGTTTTTAGGATAAGGGTTTTAGGCTATTGATGCTTCCCTAGACTCCTAATGTCTGGCTGTACTCCGTGGAGATAGGATGCAACTTTACTGGAGAGAAGCTATTTTAGGAGTTGTGAAATCCCAGCTGTATGAAATGTGAAAAATGACACAGCACTCAAATACAGACTGAGGTGGTGTTCCTTTCTGTTCCCTTTTTCCTCTTATCCATAAGAATTTTTTTCCCCTTCAGATTTTAGTCATTCTGGCTTGAGGTGTCCTGTCTAAAGTTCCAGTGTTGTTGTTTTGGGGATTTTTTGGTGGTCTTTGGTAACAGTTTTTTTGGAGTTAATTGCATTCTGGATGGCTTTTATTAAGCTGCAGTTTTAAACACAGACTACACACTACTGTGTGGACATTATAGTTTTGTGTTCTTACTTGATGGTGGGAGATGATGCCATTCCATAAGTTCTCAGAGATGACACCAGAATGGCTTTTTGGATCAGATCCTGTTGACTACTCTTGTGACTGTTTCCACTGAAATTATGAAATCTATTTGTAGGAATGAGAATTTTTTTTATGTATATATGAACACATATATTTATAAATACACAAAAATGTGTATCTGTAAATATATATAAAATGAAAACTTATTCCTTTTATATATTTTCTATTTGTTCTATATATATTTAAAAGAAGTTCTGGTTCACACAAGTTATCTCTTTATATATATATCAGAAACATGCCTTTGATTTGCAAGTTGACAAGTAGTTACATATGTATATATGGGTAGCAGTCTTGCGTGTCAAACAGCATGTTCTATAAAATGCCCTTTATCTTCTGGAACAGGAGTGCTGCAGGAATGGGCTGTGGTTGTGTGAAATGCAATCCTGGGGCAGTGGGGCTGCTTGTGTTAGTAAGGTCAGCAGGGTTTGCTCTCAAATTCATCCAGGCGTTACAGCGCACACTAATGAAATGTGCAGCACAGGGGTATGGACTTCTACTTCACTAAGGATAATAAACAGTAAAATCTAAGGTTTTATTATAGTATATATTACAATTTTCCATTATTTGTCATCTCCTCTTTGCCTCACCTTTATTAGGTGCCACTTTGGCTCTCCAAGTTGAACCTTTATGTGTGTATTTTTATAAAAAGGAGAATTCAAAAGTTTTTTTCCCTAGCACCCTGCATCAGAATGACTGAGATTCTACATGACCACAGTTATGGCTGCAGATTTCTGTGCGTGCCACAAAGAATTAATTGTGCAATCATCCTACACTCGTCATCAGTGTGAGAATTTACAAAAGTCACCTCTTAACTTTTAAAAGTTATTCCTCTTCCAACAATGTTCTTTAGTTTATGAAATGTGACCAGCCACCTTACTTAATGACCTGGTCGTCAGCAGTTTTAGAAAGATTATTGCCTTTGTATTTTGCACAGCACATTTGCGTATAACCAAAACAATCTAAAAAGAAACCACAAATTGTAAAATCCTGACCACATAATTTTTAACTTAATAGGAAACATGAAACCTTTACGTTTAGTGAAGTAACTTTCCAGGTGTCCCTGTTTTTCTAATAAACAGTTAGTGTTTATTAAAAAAAAAAAGAGTACGTAAAAAAGACAGTGTTGTATTGAATTAAAAGTGCCAAAACAGATAAGTTCTGTTCTTTCCCTATATGCATGCTAAGGGCCCGTTCCCACTCTGACTTACAAAGCTTCCACTGACAGCTGCCCCACAGGACAAGGCCATTTCATACAGGCACAAGTAAGAGCTAAATGTAAGATGAGTTTAACCTTCAGTGTCTGATAATCCCAGCAGCTTTTGCAACTAACAGGTAGTCATCAGTAACAGCTATTGTGGAATGAAGAAAAACTAAAAAGCTTTGCAAGATAAACTACATAGCTGTAATTGGGATAATAGTCACAAAAATTAACAGTAGAATGTAGAAGCAGAATTACCTGTGTAAAAGGTTATGTCGTTGAATTCTGTGATAGAAAACTTTCTCCAGCTTTGTTGAGTGTCTGCAGTTTGGTTCTGTCATTCCTGAAAATTTCTGATTGCCTCTTCCGTGTGTTCCTCACTTTAGCAAAGTGAAAATGACACCTGTTTGAGCCTAGTTTGCAGGACTTCTGTGGCAAAAACAGCCTCCTTAAATGTGCTAGGGGGAGATCTTAGAACTAAGACCAGATCTATCATGATGTATATGTTCCAGGTATTTTCCATTTAGATTAAATAATGGAAAGTCGATGTTTATGAATATGGATGTATGTTTGAATGATTTGGCTAGCAGGTAGGTGTCCCTTCCTGGAGCAAACTGGAGTGACTCAAGCATGTGTGGTGGGCTTCTGCAGCTGCTGGGGATTTAGCCCAAGTGGCCAGGGCTTTTGGAATGGAGTATGCATGCCTGGGAAGTTCTACATGGCAAAAACATCACCATGGTAACATTGGGATGTTTTAGGGAATCCGGCTTTGTTGCAGTCGTAAGGCAAAATGGAGACATGCACCTGGGTAACCTCAACACCCTATGTCACACTAAAAGGGGCAGAGGAGAAGCAAAGGGTTTTTCTCAGATGAGAACAAACCCAAGATTTATATTAATTTTTTTTTTTTTTGCCTAGCTTGTCTAAAAGACACTGAGGAGTCATTGCCAAATCAGAAGGAATCTCAGCACCTTTCAAAATCTAGTCAGACTGGTTTGCTGTCGGGCGGGCTGGATCTCTGGCAGCTTATACAGGAGGGCTTCTCTGGGGCTTGCATGTCCTGCAGCTTCGTGGGCAGCGTGGCCAGCTGGGCACTGAACACACGGGAGTTGATGGCTTCCAGCAGGGCATCTCTAAGGCTTCAGGGTTTGTGAAAGGCACTGCAAAGTTAGAGTTGGTTGGGGTTTTTGGTTTCCCCCCACCAATAATAAATTTCAATGATCAAAACACTTTGTAATCTTGTGGGTTGTGTCTACAGAGGGATCCTGAAAGATGGGGGTAAGTTCCTTGCCTGAGAAGGGTGTTCAGCCCGTCCCAATCACTGCTCTGAAGCCCTCAAGGTGAGTGGCACGCAGAGTCAAGTGTTACAGGGCTGTAACTGCTGTATAAGGAATTCCTTCATGGTTTCAGCTGTAGCTTTTGGAGGAAATAATTTAATAACCCTTTTCTTTAGAAGTATTTGCGGTTGAGGTACCTCGTGTAACAGAGCTGATTCCTCAGCTGGCTAGCAGTGGAGCTGTGAGATGTAACAGCTCGAGGAACTGTCCCCTTGGTTTTGTACAGGTGTGCTGCAGAAGTGAAACCAGCTGAGTCTACATGTTGAGCTTGCTTGTTTATTTGAGTAATTTTGGAAACGTTGCCATTCCTGACACTGCAGCTGTGTTTTTGAGGTCAGTAGGAGCAGGACATTGACATGTACAGCAGTAAAAGAGTGATGTTGTGGCAGAGAGGTTTAATCTGGCCTTGCAGGAATTCATGGATTTAAGTGGAAAGCACTATTAACTCTTGCATTGTGAGGATGCAAACTTGGTTTCGTATTGGGCTGTACATACCCACATGCTGGTAAAGAATGAAGTTTACTTTTAGAGCCTCTGTGTGTACACATACCTGTCAAAAATATGTTTTCATAGCTCCTCCATCTCTTGGAGAACGCCATAGTTTCTGGTACCCACAGCAGTCCGAGGTTAGCTGGCCGTGTTGGTGCAAGGTTCCCCTGCAGCAGAGCCCTGCCAAGGCAAACAGCATGTGGCAGCTCTGTCCTGCTGGGTGCCTCCATCAAACCAGCACACAGCCACAGCTGCTCAGAGGAAGCACTTTTCCTTGCTGGGAAGGAAAATCTTGCATTTAATTTGAGGGCTGGAATTCTCCAGCTTTGGAAAACATATGAAAATTTTGCAGAAAGAAGATGGTTCCTGAGGTGTGGTCAGCTGGAGGAAGCCTTCAGTGGTGTTTGGCTGGTTTGTGCCTTACATGATTCTCAGTGTGCTTCCAAGTCCCAGTCATGCTACCTCCTTTCTCTTGTGTGTGTTTACCCGTAATACCACTGGCAAAGGCTGAGCTGTTCTTGTGAACACCTATGGCCCTTCAAGTACCTCTTCTACATCTTTCTTAATTTCTGAAAATAGAGGTTCTTCAAAAACAGCCTTGCCCCACTTCGGATGATGTTATTGGAAGGTTCTGGCGAGTAAAACCTGTGATAACTTAATTCAGAAGGGAATGTAGAGCTAAAATGGCTGAGAGTAAAGAAAAAGGCTACTTGATCACTTTTTAAAATTAATGTACAGAGGTGATAAATGAACCGTAAAGGAAAAGCTTCACGGCATTAAGTTGAGGAGATGCCTAGCAGACTCTGGAGTGATTTCCCAGGGACAGAGAAGGGTATGGATGGAGCCTGTGATGTTTGTTGTGGCCAAAAGAGGCAGCGGAAAAATTGAATTACAGGCATAGCCAAAGCATTTGGGGCTTGAGAGTTTCTGTCAAGTGCAGATGAGGATGTATTTGCACGCTTCTGACAGGAGAGGAGATCTCGGAGAATGAGCAAATCCTCCTCATGTGTTGTCTCTCCCTCCTTGGCCGGTAGTACCGATTACCAAGGTATCCGAGGAACAGCGAGAATTGCCCAACACACACTTGGAAGTGAAACTCAGGGGCAGCGCCGAGGAGCATTATGAGACACAGCGGCGGGCAGAGCTGCCCCACAACCTTGAACAGGAACGCGTCTGAGCGGTGTCCAAGAGGCATGTTATTCTTCCTCTAACGCCGAAGTGCAATTTGGCCCAATCACTTTAATAAAAGGTGCAAGAAGCACTAAAGCCTTTATTTTTAAAAGAAGTAAAATAGAAATCTGGCAGAACTTGCTTTTTCTTCTCGGCTCCAGGCTGCCTCCCCTCTCCTTGCGCTGTGCTGAGGCACCTCGGCAGCGGCCGGGCTGCGGCGAGTCCCCCGCCGGTGGCGCGGAGGGGAATAAATAGCCGGGCGGCGGCGCGGAGCCCTCCGTTCCCGCAGCCCCTCCACGTCACTTCGCAGCGAGCCGAGCACGTGGGGCGGGGAGATCGTATAAATCTCCCTCTCCCTGCGCGGCCGTGATGTTATCTGCTGGCACCCGTCCCCTCCGCGCAGGGAGAGCCGAGGGGCCGGGGGCGGCAGGCGGGGGGCGCCGGGCGGAGCGCTAGAGCCGCCGGGGACGGGGCCAGCCCCAGCCCCGCGGGGGAGGCCGGCGGGGGGGGT
>VWYI01021362.1:50535-205736 GCA_013399455.1 Anthoscopus minutus
CTTTTTCTGGGTTTTTTCCTTCCCCCCACCCCCCCTTCAGATTTTTGTTTTACAGCGCGCTGAGAGCAGCCTCTCTGCCATTTACTTGATTTGCAGGTTTGTTGTATCTATCTGGGGGCTTTTTTTCTTCTCATTTTTTGCTGTCCGGCTTACTCCACCCCCGAATTTTATCTAGTTGTAGCAACTTGCTTTTTCCTTTTTTTTTCTTCTTTTTTTTTTTTTTTTAAATTATTATTATTACTGGTGTTTTTTCCACTGGCGCCTCCTGTGCGTTTTCCGATTGCGAGCCGCCCTCGCAACACGGTTTTTAAGAGCATTTTTTTCTGCAGATCTCCCCTTTGTTTGCACAGATCCCCTTTTTATTTTTTGAATTTTTCTTTCTTGTTGTCGTTCATTGTTAAAGTCACTTTTTTTTTTTTTGTTGGGGGGGCGCTGTATTTAAACACTTAAAATGCACTGCTATCTCCTGAGCCTGCTCCTCACCGTGGATCTGGCCACCGTGGCTCTCAGCCTGTCTACCTGCAGCACCCTCGACATGGATCAGTTTATGCGCAAGAGGATCGAGGCAATCCGGGGGCAGATCTTGAGCAAACTGAAGCTCACCAGCCCCCCGGACGAGTACCCTGAGCCCGAGGAGGTGCCCCCGGAGGTCATCTCCATCTACAACAGCACCAGGGACCTGCTGCAGGAAAAAGCCAACCACAGAGCCGCCACTTGCGAGAGGGAGAGGAGCGACGAGGAGTATTATGCCAAAGAAGTTTACAAAATAGACATGCAGCCTTTCTACCCCGAAAGTAAGTCTTCTGTGTTTGTGCATGTGTGCGTAATTTCGCCCCCAAGGCTTAGCGGTGCTCAGCACCTTTAAACAGCACGCCGAATCATCGTTATCTGCCTTCTTTGCTCGGCTCGCTTGTCATCCTCAGCATCGCTTAGGTGAAGGTTCTAGGGTTTAATTTAGGTGACGGGGTATACGTATGGCTGGGTGGGTATGTTGGAGGGGGTCACCTGTTGCCCCAGACTCGCCAGGTTTCCAGATCCCTTTGAAGTCCCCCAGGAATCGCTCAGGGTGCCTCTGCTGCCACCACTACCACGTACCTGAGCAGAGCTCCCCCTTCCCGGGATCCCACTGTCTTCCCAGTCCCGGGTTTAGCTCCCCGGCAGCTCCGTGTGCAGCCTCCAGAAAGAGCCAATATCTTTCCACTGCTCTTGTTTCCCTTGGAGTGTCTGGAACGGGCAGGTTTCCATCTATCCATAACTGAAAAGGAGGTCTTTAAATGAAAAAGAAAAAAAAAAAAGCCAGCTCGTCTTGTCTGTGTCCCTCTAGAACATTGTCTGGCAGACTGCTGTTCACACTGGTGCTCAGAGAGGACAGAGATGTCCTCTCCCCTCTTCCCATTTTGACTAGCCTCCCCTTTCGGTTTGTGGGCGCTTCTCATTTCAGGTACAGAAAAGCTTTTCCCTTCTGGGTAGCTTCGGTTCTTGGAACCTGTCTCAGCCCGTCTGCCTTTTGCTGTTTTTAACGACCTTCTGGTGATCCATGCCACGTTTTGCACAAAAAAAAAAAAGTACAAATGTTCTGTCTGTGCTGACCAAATCCACTTAGAGTGATTAATAATCATAACGACGTGCCTCTTTGTTTTGGTAGCAAAGCTTAAGTGCATAGAAAAAAAAAAAAAAAAGAAAGAAAGAAAAAGCACTGCACTGCCTTAAAAGAATCTAGATCATCATCATACCGAGGAAAGTGAAATACCAGAAGCAGAAAATAACTTCACCGTTCACATAACCAAACCCTAGTCCCTAGTCATTTCATTTAGCTCGCTTCCCTCCCCCACCACTTGATGCCCTATATACTTGCTGTCTGTTTCTCAAAAGCACATAGCTCTTGCTTAAATAGATAATTCAGCCATCTTGGTAACTTTATCCTAGAGTTTCTAATTGCATTTTCCTCTTATTTATTTTTAGTTTAGCAAGTTGTAGCTTTAGGGCTTGCTCTGTCTTGTATGGGATAGTCCTAGGATGCCAGCCAAGGTATCTGAACCCCACGCTCCGCTCCGTGCAGCTGCCTCCCTTTCTTCCTTTAGTCTTAAACGACAACATCAGGTACAGGACATCCTGGCAGTCAGAGCCATTTTATTATTGTAATTATGGCACCATCCTTAATAGCCATGATAAATACACTCCACCCTTCTTACCCTTGGGGAAGAAATACTTTCTTTTTTAAAAAAACCCTGCATATTTGGAGCCAAGTGGGTATGAGCAGAGTGGTTCAGTATAATTCATAGCCATAGCAAGAGCACAGAAGTCGTGCTTGTTTTCCACGTTGATGTACTGTATTATTTTGCTAGTGGTTTTGGTAGAAGTCAGTGCTTCCTTTTGAGACCTGTTAGATCATACCCGGGACAGAGGAGTGCCCACGGGCAAAGGCTGGGAAGACCTGTAGCAGTGCCTTGGCCTGGAGGGTTGGCCCTGTAGCAGAGAGTCTCTGAGAACTGTAAAGTGCATCTGTCCTGAGCACATCTGTCCTCTGTTCTTGCTTCAGCAAGCTTAAAAGAGCCAATAGTCCAAAATGCAGCAGCATACTTCCCAGAAAATTAAAATATCTGTAGTGTATGACTTGGATGGTATTGACAAAAGAGGATCTATTTTTAAAAAGTCGTCGGGGGCCAGATTTGGTCTGAAGTATCGATAGAGGCTTTGGAAGAGCAAAGGAGATTGCAGGTATCTACCAACAGAGTGCATCAGACGTTTGGGATCCGAGGGCCAGCTAGCAGCAGATCCAGCACTACTGTGCGAGGGCTGTCGCTAACATCAGAGTAAGTAGGTTAACTGTTTTTCCACTGCTCTCTAGTTATGCTGGATGGAGTGAACCTTTCCAAAAAAGACAGTAAGGAAGAAATCACTCCACCATATTTTAAAGGAAGAAATTGAAAGCGCAGCTCTGGCGGCCACAGGCACTTTCTCCTAGGCATTTCAGAGTGGATTTTTTTTAACTCTACAGTGTCTGCTGTGTTGGAGAGAGGCAGGAGGGAGAAGGGGATCAGTGTGAATGCTCTGGAGGTCAAAAGCTGCTTGAAGGCAGGCATGGGAAAGATCAGTGGTTCAGTTTTTACCACAAGTTGTTAGCATTCAGTAACTGACTACAACCCAAGTATTACAAATATGCTCTAATTATACTCATAGTCAGCAATATATCACTGCAGATCGCTGATAGGTCTTCGTGGGGCATTTTGTAAAGTTCAGACTAAATATTTTTAGCAATGAGGAGATTTAAAAGGAAAACTATAAGAGATATTGTATATACCCTAAGGCATATTTTGTCTTAAATATTATCCTTGGCCAACTGTACTGTATAAATACAGTAAATATGAATAGAACTGGCAAGATGCCAATCTCCTGGGATGAATTTTAGTCAAGAAGGTATTTATGGGATATAAATAATACTGTGTCAACATTTAAAGAAGGGATCTGATTAGTTTTGAAATTATTCATATTAATCTTTTCACATGCTGTTAATTTTAGGCTCAAACTAAAGTTGTGCTAAGGTTTACTGATAGTTTGCACTTAGGAAGTAAGGAGGCATCTGTCTTGAGAGTCCAGTTGAGGTTAAGGACACATTGGGATATAGGTGGAAATTCAGCGAGTCAGGGACTGCCTGACCCAAAAGCAATAGATGCAAAAGAAGTGTCAGAAAAAAATACTACAAAGATGTTTGGAAAAACCAGAAAGCTTTTGTCTGTCAAGCATACCTTATGCTAAGGACAGTATGCATCTGTGTGAGTCTGAATCTCTGCTAAGTCCAGGTGGTAGTCAGAATTTGAGGTTTTTCAGAGCAGTTTAAAGAGGAAGGTTGGATATGGTCTTCGCTGAGCACAACATCAGATTTCTTGGGAATTTTGTACCTAGGCAAAGTTACCTGAAGTAAATCCTTAAAACTGGTTACTGTGAATGCTGGATCACATTAGAAGCTTGTTACCAAGAAAGGTTGAATACCTAGGGCCTGATACTTAAGCTAAGTGATGATTGCCATTGCACTGAGAGTAAACAGAAATTTAATGCAAACACAATTAAGGACTGTGAATTGTAATGCTAATGAATAACAGGCATACTTGAGAAAAAGAGGCAGCACAGGTATCTGGAGGCAAAGGGCCATTCTATCATCTTCATTCAAAGCAATTTTTACCACAGCCAGTGAACTGGTTTGTGGTGACAGCTTAAGGCCTGTGCAGGTAAATTTTTAAGTTTTCTGTATTCCTGAAGGTAGGTTTATAAGTAGTGATTAGCCTAAGAAAACATAGTTCTTCTGGGTTTGGGCCTGGTTTTTAATGAGTTTTAAGCTACCTTAGTGTGAAGGAACCTCCATGGATTCCATCCTGCACTGGTGGTTAGGATTAGTCTTCTCAGGAGCTCTGTCCCGGGAATATTGCTTTACGTAGGCAGGCCATCGTTCTGCTGAATATTTGCCCCATGAAAGACAACATTATAGGCTGGCAGGGCACAGTGACATGCTTCTGCTTTATCAACAAGGACTCAATTTACCAGCAATTACATATATGTGTGTCCCTTTTCTTCAGGGTGAGGGAGCTGCTCCTGCAGACTCCCAGTGCTGACTGCATCATTAGCACAATGCTAACAGCTCACCTGTGTTTGCATTTAGCACAACACAGAGTCTAAGCTTCAGTTTTAACTAGTCAGGAAAACCTAGTCAGGTTATGCTGTGTTGTTAATGATATGGATACAGACTCAGGAGGAACGACTCATTTTACAACTTTCTAGCTATTCTGGACCTGTGGTTGTGTTCTGGAGGACGTGTTTGCCAGGTGTGCTCTCTCCATTACAGAGAGCACCTGAAGCAATGTGAAGGCTTTCCCAAGGACAGACATGATGGGGAACAGTTCCTTAGTCCATAAGGAATGACACTTAATGCAATCTTCGTAGATGGAAAACCCCAGGAAAATGCAAGTGGCATTAGAAAGGCACAGGGTAATTTTCTAGACAGTAGTCCTTTGCATACTGAGAGGGATAATAAAATAACATGCTCTGGTGCACTAATGAAGGGCAGCACCACATGTGCTTCCTGCCTGGCTTCTGAATCACCAGCTGCTTTTACTGTAAGCAGGGTGCCAAGCTGGGAGGCAGCGGGGAAGGTCCAAGAGCCAGTCTGGAATGATACATGGTCCTTGAGTTGCTTCCAGAGGATGAAGCCTGCAGAAAAGCTAAATACCCATGACCCCCATCTTTAACACTGCAGAGTCGGATGAGCTGCAAGGACAGGGCTATATTCCCAAGTCCTTTCCATAATCCTCCTGGAACTTCTCTCCTGTGTCTGTTATAAAGAGGAAATTTTCACTGTAGTTTGGTGAGTGAGAAGGTTTGACAGAATCATGGAATCATTTAGGTTGGAAAAGACTTTTAACCATCATCTGAGTACAGCTATTAACCTGTCACTGTAAAGTTCACCACTAAGCCTTGTCCCTGTGTGCCACATCTGTGCTATTAAATACCTTCAGGGATGGTGATTCAACCACTTCCCTGGGCAGCTGCTTCGTGCTTAAAAGCTCTTGTGGTGACTGCAGCAGTGCCCCTGCTGCTCCCCACCCTCCAGCCACTGACAGTGTGAATGTTTTATAGTCCCAGAGACCTTTCTGGAAATGATCCTTGTCTTCTGCTCCTGGCTGGAGATGTGCAGGGAGTGCCCAGAGCTTGTGCTACTCTTTCTGGCTCTCTTTGCAGGACTAGTGTGAGTAGGTGACGGAGTGAGGAAAGCATCATGTTCATTACATACTGGTTTTAGGCTTGCTCCTCTTTGCTACTCTGCATGAGAACTGTTGTGACCATCAGTATGGCTGTGTTACTTCGAAGTTGCTACTTCAGCATTTTGCTGTCAGCTTGAGATTCCTGTCTGCACCAGAGCTGAGCAAAAGGATGAATGAGAGAACTGGCTGTCATTCTCAGTGAGCTTCTTCAGCACAGCCCTGAAACACGCACGGAGCTTTGCACACATGAACAGACTCATTTGCATTAAGGCTCTATGTATGCCTAATTAGCTTCCTGAGCTGGGGCCCAGTTTATCGCACATTTGCAGGGATGAACAGAGCCAGACAGTTCAAATCCCTTTCACTGTGTTGAAATCTGTCATTTGGGCATAGGAGCCCAGTGAGAAGGAAATACTTTACACCATTTTTTAGAGAGGAAAGAAGAAACTCTTCAGTGATCCTGAAGAAGGCTGACCCTGTTGGACAGCTGGCTTCCTTTGCCTTTGCACTGATGTGCTAGACTGCTCCTGTATTTCAGATAAAGAGAGGAACCCCAGGGTATGGTGACAAAACGAGTCATGAGTGAAGACACATGCATGTTTTTATTCCTGTTGTGAAACCACATGCAGCACTTTTTCAAGCAGGCACTTTTTAGCTTGAGGATGATACGCTCCCCAGGTATTATTTAATGTAATAATGTGCTATGGATGTTTCTGCTGGTTTGTTTAGATTAAAAGGGTTGGTTTGGTCATTTGTTTAGGCAAAGTTTGCCCCCTGCCTTCCACCATAGGCTGTTGCTTGCTTCCCCTTCAGTCTCTGCTGTGAATAGTTGGTGCCTAGCATCCAGTTGGGTTCCTGTAGAAGTCAATCTGAAGGAGCCATGTTTCCTCTTAAAACATCTCCCCGGGGTTGTCCTTACTGTCTGTGCTGTGCTGAGTGATTGCATCTGGGCACCGAACTGTACAAGGCAGACAGCAGCAAGGTATGGAGGAGAAACTCGAAGATTTGTCTGTAACAAGACAATAAAATGCTGGGGGAAAAACCCCGTAGTGTCAAGGGTTGTGTTTTATCTCCTTCAAGTGTGACCAGTTGTGTATGGATTTATGAATTACTTATAAGGCTGTTCACTGCTGTGATTCTCTTAGCTTGAATGGCACAGGACGGGCTTTGGAGAAATGAGATGCTAGACCTGGTTTGTTAGACCTGTCTGGTCTTTATAGTTTTTTACATGTTGTTTGGTGCTCTGCAAGTTGGTCCACAGTAGAGAAGTTGCTTCTTTGGATAAAATAGCATTCTTTAAAACAACCAGGTTTTCCAAAGGGAACATGGCAGTTCATGCCCCTGGGAAAGCTTCTGGCTCCTTCTGTTGGAGGTTTTGTTGGATGAGTTAAAGCAGCTGTGCAGACAGACGGTTCACTCACTGTGAAGAGACAGGCCCTGCTGAAACACATCTTGTGTTGTTCCTTGGGCTCTCTGGCATCTGTATTTGGTTTTCAGGAGATGCTGGACCTCACAGGCACGCCCTGCAACAGATACGTGGCAAAAAGTGTGGAGAGGATCTCCACAGATCAGAACATCTCTCCCTTGTTGAGGTTTTAATTTGTACAGTGGCTGAGGAATGCTTCTCATTTCAGGTGTGATGCTCATTGACATATTCAAGCTCTTCGTTGTAGGGCCGAACTTTTCTCCTCTGAATCCTGCTTAGGGATGGAGCCTTTTTTTGTTGTTATATAGTACTTAGTACAGTGTGGTACTGACTTCAGGCTATTAAAAATAACTGTATAAATTGTAAAATATAAGATGGCCCCTAGCTGACTCTGCTTTGAGCTGGACTTCCAACATGAATTAACCTGTAATCCTTGTAATACTACATTTTAATACAAGGAAAACAATGCATTGTCTTTCAGCTTCTACAGGGTGGTCTTGGTTCAAGTATCACCACGTTTGTAAAGATGGGATGTTTTCTGTAGTCTTGGATTTGTCCCTCTGCTGTAGCTTTCTTGCACCAAAATGTTCCTGTTCTTCTCTCCCTCTGCACACTGTTTTATTTTGCTTCTCTTGCTTGAATGTTGCTTTTCAAATAAGCATAGTAAGTTGCATGAAAATAGACTACTGTACTGGACTTCAGCAAAAGCTGTGGCATAGTTTTAGGCGAACTGAGGAGGGGCAGGGAAGGAAAATGTTGTGATACTGACCTTTCACTTTGCTTGTTTGGCTCCTTCCCATCGTATCTAATCCACACTGCACTGACAAATACCGCATCTGTCTTGACAGGCAAGTTCACAAATAACCATTCATTCATAACTTGGAGCTGCTGTAAGACTCCTTATGGATTGCTTAATCTGACAGTTGTGCATTTGAGCAGAGACTTTGAAGCAAAGACTTTGTAGAATGACCGTGAGTTCAGTCTGACTTTGTGAAAGCTAAGAGGGAGGTCTTGCGTGAAAGAGGATACTGTACTTGAGGGTGTGTTGCGTGTGTGCATGCGTGCACACACACGCGTGCATGCATTTTAGAGCATTAAAACATCTGTTGTTGCCAAAGCCCAAGCTGGAATGTTCTGGGAAAGATAATTTAATTTTTAGCTTCTGGATTCATTTCAGTGATGGTAATTTCAACACTTCCTGGGGAGAGTCTATCGGTGGTTATGTGCATCAAATGCAGCAGTAAATCTGTCATTCTTTCCATTTCAGTTTTTCAGGCTTACAACTTCGTTATTTTTCCCTGTTTGGCTGGTGTTGGTATCCAATGTTTTCCCTGGCTTCATCTCTTTTAAACCCCTGCTTTGAATTTTAAAAGGCAGGCTAAGCCTGTTGAAGTTCCTTCTTTTACTTGTTTTTGTTTACTTATAGCATTTGCAATTCAGCAATTGGCTCAGCTGAAATAGTGATGGTAATATATCTTTACCATAGTGATGATTGAAAGATAGGAATCAGAACATGTTGGTTTTCATTCCTTGGGGTGGAAAAAAACCCAATCCACAAAATCCCCCAACCCTGTGGGTGAACTTTGTACTCACAAGGCTGAAAAAATTAATAGGTGTTAGCAGCACTGACTCTTTTGAAGTGTTCAGAGAGCACCTCTCTATCACATATTTGATGAAGGGTTCTGCACTATAATACTTACTGATCCTGAGCCCACAGTTGTGTTTACAGCTGATCTCCAGTACCCTAGATTGAGACAGCGGTCCTTGCTTATTTGAGTGGGCATTGTCCACTTTGTATAAAATTACTTCTTTTGGGCTTTGGGCCTACAGTCGTAAAGATCTCTAGGACTGCTAAGGTGTACACTTGGAAGAACACCTGCAAAACTTTATATCTTCCAAACAACACGTAAAAACAATGCTGCAAATTTGGCCTCTTGTGGTGCAGCAGTGGGTTGAAACAATGGCACAAGTGGTGTTTGGGACCTGGTGTTCACCAGAGCCTGGGACAGGCTTCTGCTTCTTGTCCTGTCTTTGCTTGATCTCATGGGTGGCCCAGACTAGCAAAGCTGAGAGGCATCTCTGCTCTCCCTGACTATGGAGGGGCAGCCCTGCCCTTTGCATCACAGTTCCTGGCCTTTGTGCAT
Source organism: Anthoscopus minutus (assembly GCA_013399455.1). Taxonomy (NCBI): domain Eukaryota; kingdom Metazoa; phylum Chordata; class Aves; order Passeriformes; family Paridae; genus Anthoscopus; species Anthoscopus minutus. The sequence continues at coordinate 59,859 of VWYI01021362.1, forward strand.
TGAGGCTTTGGTGCAGAAGTCCAGCTGACTGGAAAATAGTTAAACAGAGCACGTAATGATTGCTTAGTAAGCAAGATCTATGGATGCCAAGGAGCTATGGAGCTCCACTGGCAGTTCATTTTTGCCTTCAAATGCCTGCGGGGGATATAAGGGATATTTGCCTTCAGGGAAGGATAAATGATATATTATGTTCTCTGACATGATAGGACATTGTAAACAGTCTGGAGATGTGTTGGATCTATGCAGATCGTTGATGTTCTCATTCTTGCCCAATCTCCAAGAGATCCAACCCAATTTTCTTGGCTGTTGCAATTGGCTCTGGGCCTCCCTGGCAGAGGAAGGGCTTGTATGTCTTCTGCCAATCACTGCTTTATGCTCAGATTTTTCTTGATGCACGCTTTGGAAGTGAAGTAGCCACATTTCAACATTGAGGTTTGCTGAAAGATGTCTGTACGTTTCGTTTGTTGTGCTCATTGCATGTTTATCCAGCCTATGATGGCAGGCTGTTGCAGCAGACATACATCTCTAGGTCTGTGAGTGGGGAAGAAGTTCCAGCTTTCTTGAAAATCAATCTGCTGTTCTGATCTGGTGGTGTGATAGGAACCAAGAGAGTCCCTGCCAGGATAAACAGTTTGCAAAGCAAGGGAGCTAAGTGAGCAGCTTTGGCCCAGTTTGGATGGACTCTGAACAGATTGTTGGGGGCCTGACCTTTCTCTCCCTCTTTGAATCTGGATTCCCCCCTTCCAGCTTGCATTTCTCCCTGATGCTAGGAGCTGTGTATGTGGAAGTTTCACATTCCCTTTTCTAATCAGGGATGAAAAGAGCCTCAAAAGAATCTAGAAAAAGAGATCTTTATGAATGTGGCTATAGTCTGAGTTACAGCAATATCATGTGTCTGAAGGAACTTGCCTCCTTCCAAGCTGGAGTCCCATTATTTACCACACTTTATTGGGAAACCTAATTTTCTCTGGCTGGAAGTGTATTTGTTGAGGTAGAATCTGGAAAGGAATCTGCCTCGTGCACGCTTGCTGCCACTGGGCCAGCTATACATGTGATACAGTCAAACTTTTCCATTTCTCTGCCTTTTGAGAGTATGTTCCCCAGATTAAGGGCCCTGGTTCAAAGCCTGCTGAAAAGGCTGGAAGTCTTTCACTGGCTGCAGAAGTCTTTGGTCAGGTATAGTGTCATTCCATTGTTTCAGGGAGTGGTCACATCTCCAATATACATTAGGGTGTATTACTGTAATATGGTGCTTTCCCCTTAATATTGAGTTTCCACTGGGAACATTCTTCTGCAGAAGGCCCTGAAAAACAAAGACCATGTTTGAAAATAAGCACCTTAGTTAGCTTTATTGATGGACTCATTTGTTGGCAGATGTCATCTGGGATCAGCATATGGTGACAATATGGGAAGAGCTGCAGAATGCAGAGAACGAGGAATGAGTTAAAGCCCTGTAGTTCTTAGGTATTCCACATCTTCTCCAGTCTAAAATAAATGACCATCAGACTGCAAAGGTCTTGGCAAATAAACATGCCATAATATATCTTTATCATCCTCCCTACAGCAAATTTTTGTCTAGAAGTTCATCACTTCGCATCCAGAGGCTTCTTAGAAACATGTGCAAAATCAGACCTCAGCGCCTGGAGCAGGGAAGAATCTAAAGGCTTTGACTAAGAATATGGCCAATCTCTGTGCAGTGGGCTGTAAAGAAAGGTCAGGGCTAAGCCAACAAGGTGTTTTTATGTTATCAATAAAATCTTAAAAGTCAGTTCTGCATAGAGCTGGAGCCAGGAGGACCATTTCTGAAAGTCAGTTTGCTACATGATATATGCTGAGTTTACAAGCTGGAAAGCCAAGAAGTTTGGAAACAGGAGCTGTGCTTATAGCATGAAGGTGCATGTGGTTTTACATAAAGCCTCTCTGACTTGATATGTCTCTAAGCTCACAAAATAACGAGTTAACTTTTGAGATATATTTTTTTACATGGATGAAGAGCTGGAGCAATTTAATTTGAGTCAGTAAAGTTACTCCAGATTTTTCCCTGTAATGTTGAAACTGGATTCTGTGCAGCGATTATTTAGGCAAGCAGAACAGTCCTGTGGCCAGGACTTTATGCAGCACCTAAAGGAGTGGTTTCTTTGTAGCCTTTGAGAATTCCAGCTTTTTGTTCAGATGAAGGCCAAGGCAGTTAAATCTACTTTGCTGATAAGAAATGTCCTGACTGCTGTTTTGTATCATATTTGTACTACTACTGTATATTTCTTAAACCCTGAAAGGACTCAATATCCACCACAGGTTGCTGGGGTTTTGTGTGTTTGCTTTTTTTTTCAAAAAAACAAAGCAAAAAGCTCTTGGTCTGTATTCTGTCTGTGTGGTACTTCCTGTGTCCTGGTGGGATGAGATTTCATTTGATTCGGGATACAAAACCAAATGGTTTGGTTCTAGTTTAATATAAGGCAATATTTTAATGTCACAGGATATAAAGTGCCTTAATGTAAGGACAGCCAGACCTGCAGGCAGCTTTCTGATTTAGCCTTTGTGTTGCCTGGCAACTGAAGGAGATGCTCATCTCAGCAAGGATGAGATGTTCTTCTCATGGTGTAATGTTCTCATGGTGTAATGTTCATGTGTCTGTTCACACTCACACAGGAAGTGGAATTGCTGTCATACTTTAGAAAGGATGAGACTGATACTGCTGTAGGAAGCTTTGAGTTATGATAGAATGGACAGGTTAAAAAAGCTGTAAGCCCACATTATTTCAAGCTCTATACCTGCATATTCCAGGCCGTTGAGTTTTGAATTAATTCCTTTTTGAAAGAGAGCTCACAGCACACTTGGTAAGTTATTCCAGTGATTAATTACAGGGACTAAAAATGGGTATCTTCATGGTTTAAGTTGTTTAGCTTGAAGTTCTAGCATTTGCACCGGTTTAAACCTTCACTTGCTATTTTGAAGATCCATTGTCAGATCTGTGGGTTTTCTGTAGATACCCCACAGGAAGTGGAAATTTTGGGGAGGGGAACAGATCTGGATAAAGAGTCAGCTGGCATGGCTGCTGGAAGACCCTGCAATAAGCAGCCAGGAGTTTTGCACAGGCTGCTTTATCCAATTTCAAGTGTCTTTCAGATCTGTGGACTATTATCAAGCCACATCTCTTTAAAGATAAATGTGCTGTAATCCATGAGATACTTCCTAGCCTTTTCAGTTATTCTCATGGCTCCCCTCCAAAACTCCTGCTTTGTTCATGATCTGCTGAGACTGTGGGCAACAGTATTGGACACAGTATTTCAGGAGTGGCTGTGCCATTATCAAGTTACATGCATGTTGCAAACTCCTTTAATTCAGTACTACACAGTTCATGCAGCTAACTTTGGCAGTAACTTTGCCAGGAGCTCTCTAAGGAGAAGTTAAAATTCATGCTTGGGTAATTATCCACCAGGGTCTCTCCCAAGTTCTTTTCAGAGGTGCTGACTATCAGATGGAGTCTCCTACTTTGTAAGTATGGTCCAGCTTCTCTCTCCTACAGCTGTATTTCCACATTGGAAAACGTGTACATTTTGCTAATTCAGAATTCAGGTCACTCTATTTTTGGTGCATCTTCATCATTATTTAACACATCCATATCATTATTGAATCTGCAGTTGATTAGTAATGGTTTTTGTTTCCTTCAGATGATGGATAAAAATATTAGATAACAGAGTATTATTACAGTAAAGGAGGACTTTTGTAAATGCTTTCCTCTAAGTAATGGTTTGCTGTCTACCATTGTATTTTAAGTCTCATAAAAACTTAAAGGCTTTAATTCATTTACTGCCTGGCCCTGTTTGTGTCCTCTTGTTTCTGTTTCCTAAGCCATTGTGTAGCACCAGCTTAAATGTCTTGCAGCTATCCAAGTACATTATATTAAAACAGTTGTCTTACCTACCCATGTCAGTCACTAAGGTACAGACCAGTGGGACCTCTTTTCCTGGAGCTGCTGTGGATTGTACTTCCTTAGTTCCTCTGAGCTCATTCTCATCCCCACACTTTACGTATTTTTTCTGGGATCAGTATAAAGCTAACGGTGTAAGTGTGATATCATGAATTGCCTGTTTAGGATTGTGTATGAGCAATTATGTTCTGCCTCAGATCTTTAAGGTATTTTTCAGTGTTTAGGATTTATTGAAAGCTAGTTTTAATAGTTTACATTCTTCCCTGGACAGCTCTTTAAAAAGTCCTTATGCAAGTTATCTGGTCTTACTTGTTTTACAATGTTGTTTTAAGACCTTCTGAGTTGTGCCTGGAATAAAAAAATATGTTGATATTAGGCTTGCCTGGCTTTTTTATCTACAGAAGTATATTTCATATTTCTGTACTACTAATTCAACAGTTTTTATGTAAGGGAGGAATATCACTGTTAAGTTTCTGTAGTACTTAAGTAAATCTCATCTCTAAGTTTCATGGCCTACTCATTTGCTTTTTCTTGTCTGTTATCTGCAGTTCTTATTTTCTGATGTCATAGTAGCTCTCAGCAGGTATTAGTTTTAGTTGTAGTTTTTTATGTTTCTATTTTCTTTGCTTTATCTTCTTGGGGTGGCATTCTTACAGTTTCTTTATGGTTCACAGACAGTTTTCTAACCTGAGTGGTCTTATTTGTTGATTGTGTATCATTTCTACTTGTCCCGCAAGCTATGTGTCAGTCCATTATCATGTCCACTTTTCTCTGTGAACACTTCTGTCCAGTTGATTCAGTTAATCATTATATGATCTTTGCATGACTGTCTCCTTCGTAATACTAAACCCATATGTTCTTTGGGACTTCCTGATTCTATGCAGAACACGAGGTAGTATCTTCTACCTGAGCTTTGAATCTTGCCTGTCAAGCACCTTCCATCTTAAAAATAAGTACTTGAATCTGGCCCTTTGAAGCTGCTTAGTTGTTGAGATGCCAGCAACCTAAAATCAGAGTTCTGTAGAGACCAGCTCATCAGAGAGTCACAGTATTTCCTCAGGAGCCATGTGTAAAGACGTGGCCTGGCAGAGTTGGGTGGCCCTCGTGCTGGTGAAAGCAGTGCCACACACCACTCCAAACTGCAGAGTGGGTGGTGATGGCTTATCTGGGGCTCCTACCATTGGCTGCTCTTCCCTCAGAGAAGCAAGGGGCCAGACACTCCAGCTGTGAGGTTAGTTCTCTTGCCAGAAACCATAATTTTGGAAGGCAAATAATATTTTTGGGTTTCTTTTTCATGTTCAATAGCACAAGACATGGGAGACCTCCAAGTCACTGACTCAGTTGGTGACTCCATGTGCAAAGTAGTTAGTGGATGTGTTCTTCCTGCCCCACCCTGAGGTCTGAGCCCTTAACCTGTAAAGAAATTTCACTTGTGCTAAAAATAGTTTAGAGGGCATAATGGATCATAAGTCATCCTAGTAATTGCAACTTAGGAAAAGGACCTTGGCATTAGGGTTATCTGTACTTAAATAGTAGGAGTTGATATGCTGATTAGCACTGCATTGGAGCTAACTCTACCAAGTGTCTTCATGGAGCAATTTGGGTTTGTTTCTGGTTTTGTTTTTTTTACAAGTTACTGTGTCAGAGAGGGTGACCAGCTACTTTGCATTAATCCTCTCTGTGTTAGCCATGATTCCATGGTAGCAGGATTTGTGGCTAGCTGAACACGAAGCTCTGCAAATGAGTTTTTCCAGGTTTTGTTGTACTGTTCTGTCCTGTCTGTGCTGCAGCTTCTAATCCTTTCATGTCCATCTCTATGGCTGTTTGTGGGCTCAGTGGGCAGACATACTTCCCATGCAGTATATGAAGCATTTTAGGGATCTTCAAACGTGGCCTGGGAGCTTCCTGGGCCAGCTGCAGTGAAGAAGCAGAAGAAGGAGTTGAAAGCTGAGCACCTTTGCGTGTCCCTGTGTGCAGGCAGGTAGTGGCACTTCTAGTGGCTGCAGAGATTTCCTGAGCGAGGCTTAAATCTCTGTGCTTTTCCATTCCTGATTCGCACTGCAGCAGCATGTAAATCATTTTAATTGTAATTACTGTTACAAAGCAGGAAAGATTTAACAATTTAAAACTTTCACTTCCCTCTGTCTCTAGCATTCATCTGTTGTCTGCTGTCTTTATCTTAATCATTTAAAGATGTTTTGCCTGTGCTTTGAGTCTGTGAATCTTGACTTCTCTGCAATGAAAAAAAACCAATATAGTTTTCTTTTGCTTTTCCTTCTTCATTATACTTTTTCTTTCTGTATAATTCTTTTTTTTTTTCTCCCCAGAGTGAAAGGGTTGGACAATCCAATCTGCTTTTCTTGAAAATAACTTGCTTTCACTTCTTCCTCCAGCCAGGGAATAGTTTGGAAAGGCTGTACTCTGGACCCTTGGCTGAGCAGGAGAAGGCAGCCAGCTGTGCTGCTTGCCAGGGGAACAGGAGCTCTTCCTGGCAGAGGTGGGGCGAGAGGAATGGAGCCTGTGCCGTGGGACTTTGCTTTCATCTCCTCCACTCTCTGCAAGGCAGTCATGAAACTTCCTGACCACTGTTGGATCTTCCAGTTAGAATAGCTAACTAGTGAGGCGTACTTGTGTGGAAAAAAAGCTATAGAGGAAGAAAATGCAGCTTGCTCTCATAAACAGCAATAGATTAAAAATACTAATAAGGGTAGGTGGGTGCTCACATGTATGTGGTCAACATCACTATTTACCTGGTGTGAGTGCCCTTTTTGTATAATCATCCACATATGTTCCTTCTGTTAAAAATAAGTCTATGGTTTATCCTGTCGTGTTTTATTTAGCATATTTAGGTTTGGATGTGCTGGAATGTTCTGATTCCTTTTTTTTTTTCTGTTTTCTAAATTTCTTGGTATGTTTGGATTTGTTGGTTTGCTTTTGAGTGCCCTGAGTGTTGCAAAGTGCCTGAGCCCTGTTGCTGAGGTGAAGTCTTGGGCAGGAAGAACTTTCTGGCTTTGGACTCCTGCAGACAAGTTGCTGTCAGCAACACTGCAAATGCTTTACTTATTGGAGTATTCTCTGAAGTTAAATGTTGCAGGTTTCCTGGTAAAATCTAATTCAGCTTAATTCCTTGGTCTTCATTGCTGAGGCCTTTATCAGAAATGCACAAGCCAGGAGGCTTCTCTTTTAAGTCTCTGTGAAAAAGTTTGGAACTATCCGTTGCCTTTTATGGTTTCATCAAAGGCATGTTTCAGAGGAGGTCCCAGTGTGAAAATGAGTCCCGTGGAGAATCCTTTCTTTTAATTGCCTCCAAGTCTGACTCGCCTAAATCTGTAACTGTTTGCTTGCCTGCTTCCTGATGCACTTCAGTGACACCTGGAGATGCTATGGATTTTCATGCCACCTTTTTAAGTGATACATTCCTCTATATCTGTACTGGTTCAGTTTTTACTATGAACCTTAAGTGGAGTCAGCAGATGATGAGAGGTTTGTGGTTTTGGCTTGAAGTCACAACTGACCTACAGCTGGAGACAAAGCTCCTCACCTGAGGAGCTGATTTCTGCACTTGCACCAGCAGTGATGAAAAATCCAGGAGCGGTACGAAACCTCAGTGTCATGGGGAAGCTTTGCTCGTGCTCCCATATGTTTTCGGAGGTGAAATACACAATTTGAGGCTTTGTTTTATCCACTTTTCTGGAAGTCTGGTTACGGTGAGGTGAGCTTTACAAACTGCTAGCTTGGATTGTTGCAATTCATGATCCTGCAGTTGGATGCAGAAGCTGCTGATGGCTGGCTTGACAAAAAGCAGCCAATGCCATCAAGAGCAAATACATCTCTCGTGCTGTTCAGATGGCGTTTGATCTGCCAAAATGTTTCTGGTAAAAATCTGTGTCCCTAACTGGAATTTGGAAACCCCTTGAGAGCTTGGGATCCGTCTGCCTTAGAGATTTTGTTAAGTACATACAAAAATACCCATCTTACTTTTAGCATTATTAAGCAGTGGTAGTGTTTTTGGGTACTGACAGCTAAGCAGGTGGGCACAAGTGCTCTTAGTTCAAGGGCACTGGCAGCTCTTCTGTGTTGTTTGTAACCTTCTCATTGCTTCTGACAAGGAGCTTTAAACTTTTATTGATGCCACCAAAGGAAAAAAAAATGCATGAAGGCAGTCTTGTTCTTCTGCAAAGTGAAAAGTGAAAAATAGAGAAAGAAGTTCACTATAGATATTACTTCTGTTTTTTCCCCTTTGGTGTTACTGAGAGGTGCTAAGTAAAACATCTATGGGTAGGAATGGTCCAGCTGGGGAGGCTGTAACTGCCCATGTTTAGTGAGTCAGGGCTCTCCACAGCTCCTGTAACAGAGATCCTTTTCTTTGCTCCCATTCTGGTCCTTCTAGTGCATCAGCCAACTTTCACCCCATATTGCAGCTGCTGACAGAGAGGTTTTCTGATGTGTGGAGCCAAGGGCCAACCACAATTTGTCCATGTATTTACAGGGATCATTTCACTCCTCTAGAAGCACAGCCAAGTATTTCTTGATAGAAACATGCTGCGTCCATCTAACAACACTATCCAATTGAGGCAAAGTGGAGATTGCTGTAATACTTGTATTACAGTAGTTGCTGAAGTCCCAGTGAGAGATCAGAGCTCTGGTGCATGAGGCACTGTTGATCTCACAGTACTTTTCCCATTAAGCTGACAAGTCAGATAATGATGCTCCGTGGTATTATCAGTTACACTGCAAAAGGCACGCGTGCTTGAAACCAGAGATTTTCATGTGATCTTAAATATTTCGTCATGTGAGAGTATTCATCATCTCATCCAGATTGCTTATCTAGGAAGTGATTGCACTTGAGAAATGGAGAAACTTCATGTGTTCATTCACTGCTACTGGTCATTTTTTTGTTTTGGTTTGGAGTTGCTTTTTTTTTTTTCAGGGCCAGACATTAATCTTGGCCTTACAGCTCCAATAACTATTATTTCTCATCAGCAGCATGGTGAGTCTGAAAAAAGAAATTAGAGTCAAGAGGATATTTTCCCAGAAGATTACAGCAGTTGTAATGGAGGTCAGACTTTTGGCTTCAGCTATTGGACTGTTTCGCTTTAAACTTGAAATGCACATCAGTGAAAGGAGCAAGTTCAAAGTTTAGCATGAAATAATGCCAAAGACTAAGGGGAAAAAATCATATCGTAGTAATTTTGCAAAAATTCACCATTACTCTTCACACTGAATATAACTTTTCAAGCAATATAACAAGCAATCCCAAAATATTGAATCACCACTGGAGGAAAGTGTCATACAACATAGCATCCTAGTTTGGGGAATTCACCATCAGGGAATAGAGTATCAGTTATAATTAATGTTTGTTAGGTTGTTTTAAGCACAAACTTGGTTTTAATACCACAGGGAATTTACTCATTATACTTGCATTATTATACATGTCAAGTATCCTGGTCCTTTGACACAAGGCTTATCTCTTTAACTTAAGGAGCTGTTATGATTTATTAGTTCCAGGATAGTTGCAGCAGACTTCGAAGTACACTACCCAGGAAACAGAATGCTTCAAAGAAACATTGTCAATTTTTTAAGTTAGCTGGTCTTTATGTGTGTAATTGCCGTCCTGTAAAACATCATTCAAACAGGAAGAATTTTAGAAGCCTGCCACTCACTCTGGATGCAGTGGGAGCTATCTGTGCATGGCCCTTGTTGTCTAAAGGCTTTCATGATGCCTAGAACAAACTTTCCATGCTGCAGCACAGAGCTACTCAGGATTTATCCCTCATGAAAGTGGAAAATGGATCATTCCCCTGCTTTCTGTGGCAGCTGTTTAGATAGCTGGGGGCTGTTTTTACATAACACCCTCAGTAGTCTCTTTTTGGCTGAGCAACCCAACTCATTAGTCCATGTTTGATAGCTCAGTAGTAATCTCATTCCTCTGCAGCACTTAGGTGGGTAGAGCTTTTATTTTAACTAGGAACCACTGATAACTCCTGGCTCGGGGCAGTTTTCCAGTCTTGCAGCCCTACCTACGGTCTGTTTTTGTCTAGACCCTATTTCCATTATTTGCTAACACGGCTTGTCAGTGTCCAGACTTACTGAAGTCAAGATAAATGTCATCTGTGGTTTCTTCTCTATTTGCAAAGTTTGTTATCCAGTCCTGAAGGCACTTCAGGATGTTTGGACACTAATTGCTTCTGACAAGGCCATGTGAGCAGTTACTCAACTTGCTTTCTTCCAGGTGCTAACAAATTGTTTGTGTGAATATTTTTCCACTCTCGTTTTGTCTTCAATTTTTTGCTACCCCTTATTTCCCTCATTTCCCCTTTTATTTTATGTTTTTAATTGACAGAATAGTTTGCTCCATTCCAATCTTCTAGTGCTTGACACTGTATTTAAAATGATCTTTTCTTAATTGTGAGAGTAGTATATTAATATGTGGCAGGTATTTTCAGAAGGTTAGGTAATTGTAGAAAAATGTGTAGGTGTCTGTAGCCCCTTGCACGCAAAGCTGTGCACTAGACTTGAATTTCTTGTATAAGAAAGGCTGAAAAAAGAGGGACTGAATGTGTGTGTCAGAGAGACTGTGCCTGGATCTCTGCCTCTGATCATGGTCTATGGCTGGGGATTTTCACACTGTGCTATGGCCCTGGTTCCTCAACTGGTCTTTTAATTGGTTTGTAGCTTACTATGTACTTGGAGAAGCAGAACAAAGCTTGGGAATCCTCTTGAAATATATTGTAAACAGCCAGCTGAGTTGCTGGTTGTATGTTAAAGTCACTTGTCAAATTTGAACAGTATCATGATCATACCTATTTTTGTTTTCAAAATCAGCCTGAGGAATGATGAGTAGTATCTGTAGTATGTACAGTAATATTCTGTAGTAGCTTTTACTCAAGTGACTACAGGAGGCTATCAGCTGAGAAGAATAGAGCTCAGCTGTGACTCTCCTCATCTCACATTATTATTTTGATTCCTTTTTTCAGATGGAATTAGGATTTGATGCCCTTTCCAAAAAATGGAAGCTATGAAAAGAATGGAGAAAACAACTTTGAAGCATTTTCTCTCAGGCCTCTCTTTTGAAATAACTGAATGAATTGAGAAGTAACTTTTCCATACTCTTTTCAAGAAATCAAAATAAGACTGTATTATCTTTCTGACTCAGTGTGTGATGTTGGCTAGGTTTTCTGTCCCAGAGCATACAATTGATATTTACGAGAAACATAATTTTCTACATTCTTTGGGCTTTTGTTCTTTGGACAGGGACTACTCAAGTTACATGCTAGCACAGTACCCTGCCCTGGTTTCCAGGACAGTGGTATTTCATCTCTTCTGATTAACAGAAATTTTCAAGCATTATTTTTTTCCAGTGGCCTGTATTTGATGCCATGGATTATGGTATCAAATAAATTCATTGCACATCAGTTTATGCTTTTTTTCCATTTCCTCTCTTTTTTGCTTCAAGTCTCAGTGGCTCCCTTGCTGTATCCAGATGCCCTTCCTTCCACCCTTGGGCTAGCTGGCAAGGAAGAAGGACGCATTATATATTTGCAGTGCTTTAGGCAAGTGGTGCCACAGACTAACTGGAGATGTTGTTTACCATATGTAGGTTTTATTCCCCTAATCCTTAGATTAGAAGTTTAATAACTAACTTCCAGAATGAACTGTTCCATCTTTGTTTTCGTTCATTATACTCTGGAGACATTTTATCTCCTTTCTTAGCTCTGACTTCTCTCCATTTTGACACTATCCTGTTGGAAAGAGATGTGCAGTGCTGAAAGGAATTATTTTCTTTGTGTGTGTGATCTCAGTTAATTTCTGTAGTAAAAGACTTCACTTTTCCTTGCAGTCTGAGAGCACATTACTTTGCTGCAGTGATGCACTGAGAACTTGTTTATCAGTAGGTACTATTTATATTTATATTTATAGTATAGTTTATCAGTTATGGTACACCATAAGCCCTTGTCTTTCTGTGTCCTTGCAGCTGAATAATTTTTTTAACCTTTTTTTAAAGTGATTTTAAGATTTATTATTGTTTTGTGTGTTCTAGTAATACTTCTGTGTATGTAAAATAACTTACTGTTGTGTAAATTTGAAAATGGCAAAAAATTGTTCTTTGTTGCTTGGTATGACTGTAGGGTGGTTAGCTGGTGTCCCATACTTCTCGTTTGTATCTATGATCCTGGGGTGCTGGTATCAAGATACCTGTGTATCAAGATTACAGAGCTAGGACAAAGGTGTCACCTCACTATTGTTGTAATTCCTGTGCATTTTGAAGACACATTCCTTTTGAAGTTTCACCTCTGAAATGTGGAACTTTTCCTTTTGATGGAGGGTCAGCCTTGGTCTGAGGAGAAACAAAATACTCTTGAAGTATTACATATTTTATGTAAATAGGTGTGATATTTCACTGCCACCTGCTCTTTTGTATCAGTGTTGAGGACTCTGCCTCCAGGGTATGCAGCCAGTACTTCAAACAAAACACCCAACTCAACAACAAACTCTTAGGACAGTTCCCTGTTTCACAGCCACTTCACAGTGCTTGTTCCCTCTGAATATGATCCTTACACTTAAGTATCATGTTTAATTTGTGTCAGTGTCATATGACTGGAACAGTAAAGACTTCTGGAGCCCTGCTTCTGCAGGCACAGGTCAGCTGAATACCTGCAGAGCCCCACCAGTAGGAAGTATGACTAATAATGCATGTAGAGCAGAAAATTTAAAACTTGCAGTGAAGAGCCACCATGGTTTTCATGCTCCTTTGAACTAATATGTTTTCAAATCATTCTTTAGTTTATTCCACGAAGCAGCTGAGGCATTCCTAGTCTGTTTTGATCCTTAAGAAATGCAGACATTGACCCTGTAGTTGCTATCCATATTCATTATCGCAGTCATGGTGTTGTATGATGCAATTTGTGGAGCTCTTTCACTGAATGTGATTGCTGTCTGGAGTCTGCGTTAGTTTTGGATTCTTCTGAATCATAAATGGTCAGAACATCTTTTTCTAATATTTAGTTGGACATAATTTTGTTAGTCTGAAACATATTCTTTTATATTTTTTGTTTCTTCTTGAGCATATAAGTGTGTCTGTTTGTATGCACGCCTCTTTCTCTGGAGAATTTTGTCTGAAACATTTATGCACACCCAAAACAGCAGAAAGTAAAGTAGTGTAAAGCAGATTTTGGGGGCTATTACTCTAAATATTTAAAAGAAAATAGGGGAAACTTCAGGTGGAGGCAAAGAGCTGAAATTAATTGAGCAAAAGCTGTCATTAAGATAGGAGGCAATAAGCAATCTGTTGTTGAGCTGGGGTTTAGTTCCATTGTCTTGGTGATACCACAGACCTGCTGGAGGTGTGTGTCCCTACCCTTGTCACTCAGGTACCTCTGGGGCACAGCTGTCCTGTGCCACTGTTCTGTTATCACAGTGTTTCCTCCAGGGCCTGAGAGTGCTCACCAAGGAGGAGGGAATCAGGAACTCAGTCGTGGCGATGTCTGCCCAAAAGCCAGCTCTCTGCAGATGAGCCTCAGGCAGGTGGTGGCACTTGGAGTGATTGATCCTTGTAGTATTCCAGGGAAAGACGTTTATCTTGCCCTTTGGAAAATCCAGCTGGATCAATCTAGCTGTTTTATTTGGATACAGGAAAGCCAGTCTAGCCTTGTAAACCTGAACACTCAGCTATGAATAGCACAGACAAGAACTGAGTGCCCACTCTGATACGAACTTCTGCCGTTTCCTTGTGTGTTAACCTGTCACAAGGAGGGGCCACGCTATAAAATGACATTATCATGTCTGTAATGGCCCATGTTACCTTGTGCAATGTAAAAGAGAGTCTATACCTGCAGCAGCCCTTGCAGTGAACCATACCCTTCCCCATTCTCCATGCTCCCAGCTCTCCCAATTACCTTCCATCTCAGACACTAGGAGGTTAAAATATAAAAACTGCATCTATTGTAACAAAGAAAAACTTAATCCCTTTTCAATCTGTATATGGTTTTACTCCAGACAAGGCAGCTTTCCAGATTTACATAAACCAACATTTCAAATTGAATGGTTTTAAGACTCAGACAACTGTCTAGGGTATCTTACTATGTTAACTTGAAATTATTTAGAGAAACAATCTCTTTTTTTCATCTTTTTAGTTCCTAATAATTTTTCCTTCTTTTTTGTTTCTTTTTTTTTTCATTGCTCTTCTGGAAATACATTTTTAAATTTTTTTAGATTTTGTTTTTAATTGTTTCACTGTTCAAGAGTGATCTGGGTTGCTCTTACTTGCTCAGAAATGCCATTGGTTACTCACTCTTTCTGTGCTTGGTCAGTAGAGACTGGAGGCGACAATTAAGATCAGACTGAAAAGAGATGGGTTTGCATAAAAAGTAGAGTGTTGGAATAAAACATTTTTAGTCATCAGTTCATAAAAGAAAATTTTAGGTTGGAACAAGAGGGTCTGAGAAACAAGCTATGGTCTTCCCACACCTTGCTACTAGTCAAAGATTCTTGCATAAACAATCTGTGATGATTATTGATATCTTCAGATTCACAGGCATTTTCTTTGTTTCTGCTTCAGATTTTGAGAGGCATTTTGGTCCAAGGCCTCTGAGGATTAGATTAGCAAGGCATGATTTTCTGCCTCAACATCAAGCAGACCTGTAGCCTGTATATAAATTAGTCAAGTTACACGGTTCAGAGCTTGTACCTGTTGGGTTGGCCAGCCACTGTATTCCCATGGGAGGGAAGCTGGAAATCCTGTCTCTTTCTGACTTGTGCTGGCACAAAGTATCTAATCCATACAGTTAATTAGTAGAAGCAAATGTTACATTCAGAAGAGCTCTTGCAGATTTAGGGGGTCTTGCAGTTCTTAACAGGGCACTTGGAAGTTAGCTTTAGTCATGACTGAACCTGTATGATGCAGCCCTAGGTTAAAAGGTGAGAAATGTTTGGAGTTGATCCTTGCCAAGCTATGCTACATGGTGCCAATCAATAAGACTTGATTATAAAGAGAATTTGAACTTGTTTCGACTACTTTACTTTCTGCTTTATGCTTGTTCTTACTCTTCAGTGTCAGCTGGCTCTCAGTGCTATACTGTAAACTCAGTTATGGACTTACAGAAATTTGCCCATGTTGGTCCTTGCTGTTGTGTGGCTCATAATGTGACAGGCAAGGATCCTGTAGGACAAACTACGACAAACCAGCCATTATTTTCTTTCTCCTGTTTTTAATTTGTGAAGGTTGATAACAAAAATACAAGTGTATCTTTCAGATGGAGAGATCTTTTTGAGATGCTGCTCTTTTCAGGGTCTCTAAAAAGGCATGTAGCACTTTTATCTTCTCTTAGTGGCATTTCTTAAAGGGCATTTCGCTTAACTATAATTTTGATTTTTAATGGGTGTGTGCAGTTGTGGGATTCAGTATCTTTATTTGAAACTAATAACGCCAGTCAATTACTGTTTGGCACTAGGCAACAAGGTATGTGTGAGACGCCAAGAAGAGGCTGCTGAGCTCTAGATGCTACACATTCCAGGCCTGTTATCTTGCAAGTGTAATATCTACAGAATTTCATTTCAGCTGCAGATTAAGAGCAAGCCTGTGAAAGAGAGGGGAGTTAGGGGGATTTTAAGCTTGCAGGAGAAAAGCTTGACTGAACTGGTACAGCATGCTAAATTCTCCCTGGGTAACTGACTTGCATGAGGATGTGTAAAGAACAGTCACTCATGGGCAGTTTGTTCACGCTAAGATCAACTATGCATTGCAGTAAAAGAAAAACAAGAAAAAGAAGGAAGGAAAAAGGAAAGGCTTACTGTAGCTGTGAATGAAAAGCACCAAGCTTTTGTGTTTGCAAACATGAGTGGATTCTTGAAAGGGCACAAGAGTGGTTCCAGCACTTCTGCTCCTCTGCATGCTTTGATTGATTCCCAGATGGCTTTATCAACTCAGAGGACTTCTGTCGAGGGGCCTCATGGTCCATAGTTCAATTGGTGCTTGAAATATAGTTTAGAAACAGAGTTAGTAAATGAGCAAAGCTGAAAAGCTGGAAGTCATAGATGTTTCTGATGGGTGCAAATCATAAAATCTAAAGCCTGAGTGCAAATGAGGCAGCTTTGCAAAGTCACCCTGGTATCATTTCAGTCAATATTGTCGCCCTGATACTGTTTCAACTGTATATGTTTCAGTCCCACAGGAGTGCTGCTGGACAATTATTTCAGATTTTTGTCTGCCAAACCTGAGTATCAAGGAGAAATTGGATCTAGTTCAGTTTGGACTTTATCAGATTGTGCCTTAGTGGTATTGTAGCTGAAAAAAAAGGCTGTGATTCCAAATATGATGTGTAACAATCGTGCAAATTCCTTAATCCTGTTTTCCATTCATTTATGTAGTAATTAAAACCATAAACCTGGAAACTATTTTCACAGGCAACTTTCACTTGCAGAGACCTATTTAACTGCCTGTGGTTTATGGCTGTATATTCAATTTTTCTCTCTTCCTCTTCCAGAAGAGGGTGAAACCTAATGGTCTTACCTTCATTATCAGTCTGTGCCTTGGCTTGGTTTTTTACAAGTTATTCAGAACATGACAGTATAGTTTTGGGGGAAAAGAGGTTTATTTAGTTATGTTTTCCTCAGAGAGCCCCACGAAATGCACTAATGAAAGAATAATCATAAGCTTAAAGAGGAAGGAAAGTTTTAAGGGTCTAATTGAAGGAGGAAAATGCCTGAGTGGTTTAAAGGAATGATATAGTGGGAGAGCTCCAAGTGGGATGAGGCAGCAAAAGAGCTACCACCAGCTATGATGAATGACAGATGTTCACCTAAAATCTGTGGTTATGGGGCTGCATGAGTACACAGATCAAAGGAGGAAAAGTAGAGTTCGCAGTTTCAAAGGTACATTGTCTTGCGTGCAGTAACCTGTAGCCATAGGTAACAGGCAGGGTTTGGTGCTCCAGACCTTTGACAGGAGGACCCTACTTTTCTAGTTCCATTTTTTAAAAAAAAGTAACTTAGGACAACTTGGTTTATGGTATACTCTTACTCAGTAGTCATCCATGACTGAGCAAAGACTGCTGCCCTGCTGTGTTCTGTGGGATGCACTATTTAGTTTAATCTCTATGCGAGGGACCTGCCTTGACCAACTTATATCAGTTGAAACTATACTGTCTTCCAATGGTAAAACAAAACAAAACAATCTGGGAAGACTGGAAGACTCTATCTAGCCTGTAATGTAGTCCAGGCTAGGGGGGCGTGGAGAGTGTTAGTAGGAGGTGACTGTCCCCTGGCCAGTTTGAGAAGAGAGGAATGAACGGACTCTGCAGAAGGTTGACGATCATTTTCATGACTTTCACCACGAGTGTGAAATACAAAGCCACCAACAGCATATGCAGGAAAGCCATTACCTACTCCTACTCCTGCTCAGAGGAGGCCTTTCCAAAACACAGGTTGGGTAGGTTGGGAAAGCAGTAACAAAAATCACATTCCAAGTGTGAGCTGCATGGAGGATTTAGTCCTGTAGACTCTCCTCAGTTTGAGGAGCATCACAAGGACTGGGTTCAACCTGTGCTCCCTCACTGCTACAAGCTCTGAGGCAGGAAATCCTTTAAGCACATGGCAGCATAAAAAGCTCACAGGATGACTTTGAGAGGACTCTATTCAAAGGGAAGCCAATGGCTGTGCTCTTTCTCTAAAGCTGAGTTGTAGGCTTCTTGCCCTGTTATTGTGCTAAATATTCAGACTGGTTTTACCACTTACATCACATACATTGAATTCCAGCTGATTGAATCACCCTGCAGATGTATGAGAAATAAAATGTTGGACTTGAGGACAAGAGAAGTGATATTTGAATTATTCCATGCTAAGGTAGAGAGGCACATAAACGCAGCAGCTTAAACTGAATTGTGAAATACCCTGAGAATGTATTTTTGCTGCCATTTCCTTGATTTCAACACCACTGAGTTTGTCATGTATGACGGCTTTGTGGTTGTGACACTGTTGGAGAAGATTGGATTTGGGGAAAGTTTTCTTAGTTCTTTAAATAATTCAGAATGGTTTCCAGTTCTGTTTTGTTTTTTTTCCTCTCCAGTGCAGATTTGTTCTGCAGCAGTACATTTTTTGTAAAGTATATTTTTGTGTAGTTGCATTGCCCTAGCATACTGTGTTCTTTAGGACATACTCAGGAGATTTCCAGCCATCCTCGTGGATTTCGTAACAAAGCTAGTGATTAGAAGCCCTTCTACACAGAAGATTAAAATGGAGATGCCATTCACAGGCTTAAAAGGCAGCTCAAGTCATCCAGCACTAAAGGCACAGGTTGGAGCCTGTGAGGAGCGTGTTTGCTGTCAGAGTGCAGCAGCCTGATTTTACAGAGACAGACAGTGGGTAACCACAACTCACCCTAAAGGAAGTACCGAGTCCATCTCCTTAGAAAGGTTAGTCTTATAAACCTAAGTTTCTAGCACTGAGAGAATATGCCTGTGCTTCTGCCAAAGGATCAGGCTTAAACACAATCCTCTTCACTGGAGCTGCTTTTAGGGGTCCCCAAAAGACCACCCCAGTCCCCAGGTCTGGGGGCACCTGAGCGGGCTGGCCCTGTAGGACCGGTGTCCCATGGCTCTCACCAGCATCCTGACCCTGAGGGCTGGTTGACTTCTCTGCCTTGGCTGCTGCTGAGGGAGAGCAGCTTTCTTACCTTGCCATGGATGACAGGTCCCTCCAGGGCAGCAGGATGCTGCTGCCTTGGCCTTGTGCCTGTGGAAACCCTGGAGCTGGGAGGAGGGAGAGATGCAGACTGTGCAGAGCTGCGTGCTGGCATGCCAAGCTCCTTTCATAGACTGACAGGGAAGATAGATTAATAACAGAAGTAATTTTTTGTGTGAATCTGAGGGATTCAATAGAAGTGTCTGAACAAAGCACATTTTTTTAAATATACTTAGTTACTAAAATGGCATTGTGGTAACACGGTGAAGCCAGTTTGAATCCTGCTGGCTGGGCTGTGAGTGCAAGTGCAATTCATCAGAAAGATGCCAGGAAGAGGAAGGATTTAAAAAAAATAATAAACATATGTAGACTTTCTCAAACACACATAAATCTAACCTTACACCTAATCTGCTGTTGAGGAGGTAAAATGTTTTTCTTAGATAAAAACTATTCAAGGTGACTTGGGTTTGGGGGGGAGATTGGAGCATTGATGGCTGCTTATGGGATTTCAGGTACTGCAGTCAGCATCCCAATGTCTGTGTGAAGCAGTGGGATACACAGCAGTGCAGCTGGGCTTGTGATCCTGTCTGCCTGACATGAGGAAAGGTGTCTTTTTACAGACACCTTCAGCCTGCCAGGGGAGAGGTGTCTTTTTACAGAAGGTATCACTTCAGTAGCAGGCAAGCAGGAGACTGGGAAGTGGAAGAGAAAAAAGGTCTTTGTTACAGGAAGGCTGTTGGTCCGTCTTGTGAACAGCAGAAGATTGGTTTGCTCTGTTTTCACTCACTGAGGTCACTGCAGCCATAAAACCTCAGCTGAACTGTGCCAGCAAGTCAAGTCTTACTCTGCCTGTGAGAAAGGTTTGTGTTCCCTGGTGAGCTTTTTCTTTTTGCCCCACCTTTTTTTTTTTTTTTTTTTNCCCCCTTTTTTTTTTTTTTTTTGAGATGAGATAGGCAATTGTACTTGCAATTCTTCCTTATGATTCCTAGCTGAAAGAGGAGCAGCCTTTCATGGAGAAAGATGAAAGACACTAGGAGTATTTTTCTTGCATTCCAGTGTAAGTAGAATAGCGAAGTACATACCTGAGACATTTCCAAACACAACACACATCTATTTACATATTTGATTTCAGTGGTGATACATGATAACCTGGGATTTCATTCAAAGGATCCTGATGGGGATTTGAAAGGAGTTCTTCTTCCCTGAATGTTCACAAAATAACTGCTGAAAGATGAAGGACCTTCTGTTGGCAGAAAAATTCACAGAGAGGCTGGAGACAGTTTCCTTGTACTGAAAATCTTCTCTGTGCGTGCAGTTGTGGGGGTAAATTCCTGGCCCTTTTGAAAGTGTTGGGAATGTTTGGTCAGTGACTTTAGTGGGACCAAAACTTTACCTAGGTTTTGGAGAGGCTTTGGCAGAATCTTTATAGCTTGTTCTAATGCTTATTGACAGACACAGCAGCTTTCCTGTTAGCCTGTCCTGCACCTTCCCTGCAGAAAAGGATCAGCTTCTTTTGGGAATGTGTGGCCATGGGCTTCCTGTGGTGGCATCTAGTCCAGGAGTGAAGGTCACATCTGAAGAGATGTTTTTCTCTCTCAGTATTAAAATTGCATTGTTAAAATTGTTGCATACCCAGCAGTGAGATCAGAGAGGGTTTATGTGTGAGAGAGCGAGCGGTTGTGCTGTACCCTTACCCATATGTTTTAACCTGCCACAAGATTAAGACTTCTTTGTTGAGTAACAAAAATAGCAGTAGGGTTTGTGTTTACATTCCCTCTCTGGCTGCTTTGTATGACAGGTGTTGTGTACAGAGGACTTTGAGGAGAATTGAGGTCAGACCTTTCAGATTTCCTAAAACACCTGGAGATTTATATGTGGGAAAGATTGCCTGGAATGGAAGATTCAGCATTCACTCCAAAATAATCCCAAATAATTAAATTACCTCAATTAGGTATTGCTCAAATGGCTCAAAATTTAGACCTGAGAACAGCTCACATGTGATGTGTTAGCATTGCTTCCATTACCCAGCCTCTGTGTTTCAGCATGGACGAGAGAAAACAAGCCAACAGCCTGTAAAGCTTTGAAGGCAGGCAGAGAGAGGAGGGCCTGATGAAATCACACGGTGGAATTTCTCTTTAGGAAATTCACATTCAAGCAGTCATAAAGGCAGGGCAGAAAGTGTCTGTTGAGTACCATGCAGGTGTCATGTGAGGTTCTGGTTTACCTATTTCCATCTACTCCAGCTTTTGCAGATAGGGAAAAGAAATACCAGGCAAGGGGCAGTACTATGTGTGCTGCTTTGTCTCCAGAGGGTCTGTCTCCTAGGAGGAATTCATTCCATGCTCCTTTTTAAGAAACAGGAGTATTTGGGAGTGGTCACACCAAGTATGCCTGAGTTGGAGTTCTGCTTTTGTGTTCCTGAAAGGGACCGGACAGTTTCCCCTTTCATCTTAGCCAGAGGTTTCAGTGATTTCAACAAGCTTTTGATTCTCCTCCAGCTTCAGAAGTTTGGATTCAGGCGGTTAATTTGAGAGGCTCAATGTTTATTCAGATTCTTCTAGAAGTTAATACCCAGAGAGTTTTGTTTTATAGCAGAAGTGATCTTCTGGGCAGCCTTTGCTATCTTCAGAGTTGCAGAAGAAAAGTGCGCTTTCCTAAAGGAATTCACCCAACAGCACACTCTCTCAGAACAGGAGACTCTGTAAGGGACCAGGATTGTGTCTTGTAGTTGCCTCAGGACTGCTCTGTGGTGGGAGTTACAAGTTTTTGCAATGTCTGTGCTGGTTTACTATACATCTGAAGGTGTAAACTCATGCATGCAGTCTGTAGTTCTTAGTTCCTGGTGTCTTCATGTGTGTTCCACAGGTGTTACTTTTTTGCTCCAGACACCCCACAAAAACAACTGATTTCCTCCAAAGTAAATTATGTAGCTTGTCTGGAAGGACTGTGTATGTTTTCCTTAAGTATTTTTCTCCCATTGCTGAAACACATTCAGATGTTCTAATCTTCCCTGCAATGAGTAGTGATGGGGAGCAGGGCTTTTTTCTTTGGCAGGTTGCACCCACCTGAACTCTCCGTCCCCTTGCAGCAGGAGTGTGTGAGGCAGCAGTGCCTCCCTGTCATTCATAATATTCTGGAGACTTTGTCTGATGCTTTTGGTCATCTCAGATAAAGCAGAATGCTCCTGCAGCTTTTTTCTTTGGTAATTAATTTGACTCTCCTTTGCCTTTTGGGTGATGGAATAGCTGGGAACCTCTTTCCAAAGGGGTCCATTTAGGGCATATGCCGTAGCCCAGACTCTTGGTGTTGCACCTCTTAGGAGGTGATCAAATGTATGTGATGTTGTCCTGGTTTTTTATTTTCTTATGGAGCCCATAAGAGAGGGAGGAGAGAAGAAGCCATCACTGATTACTCAGGATAGATATTTTCTCTTCTTTCTGACTGGTGTAAGTAGTATGGATTTTTTCATGCTAAACGCTGGTTTGGACTGAGTGTACAAAGGCTAGCTTGAAAATAATTATAAAAGTGTGGCAGAGAAAGAAGGTCCAGTGGAAAAACAAATATAAATGAGGGCTTTCTGGCTGATAAGATTCACTTGAATCAGACAATTCAGTGATACAGGCAAATTACAGCTCTTCTTACAATGTTCTGCTTACCAAGTTAACATCCAAAGCAGTCAGTTTCAGCTGCAGCATTTAAGCACAGTAAGCACTGTTCACACAGTTGAGGTTAAACTTGTAACATGATTTGACCCAGCCCAGGGAGAACAACTACAAAAAAATAATAATAAAAAAATTTAAATGTGTTGAATTGTTACAGCCTTAAACCAGCAATTGTTGCCCACTGTAAGACTCACATCCAGCTCCAATGTGCTAATAGGGACAAAGTGACAGAATTTAAGGGAGCGTGTAAGAGGATGCCCTTCTCTTTGCATCTTTGTGGTGACCCACAAAGCCAGGACTTAAACCTGTTTTGTACAAGAATCCTGTGCAGCAGCTTTGCTACACCACTAACAATCATTTGATTTTATTTTGCTATTTGTCGTTGTGAAAACTTTAAACCTAAACTTAACTTAATCCTGTCACTCTCCAAGGGGTAATTACAGTGTCTCAGTCCTTACTATACCAGTTGTATTTTGACCCAAAGATGACTGCTGGGTGTTTTTCACCATTACAGAATTTGGAAGTACAAAAGAAGATTATGTAAAAGTGTTGTCAGAGTCCATCAGACTCCAGAGCAATAGGAGTACCTTGAGGGAATGAACTATTTGGGTAACTGGAAACCTGACTACCAGATCTGTTTGTTGTTGAAGTCATTGCTTTGGCTAGTCATCTTTTGATTCAGGCTTGGTGAAGCAATGAGGAAGTAGCAGCAGAACCAGAAGGCTCTGGTCAGATTTTAAGTAAGGAACACATAATTTCATAAACGTGTTTTCCAAAAATTCCCTCTTTGCCTCATTGTGCCTGTTTTTCAATCTGGAGTGTCCTGGGGCTGTTTACTTTTCTTATATTGTCGTAGATCTGAAATGTGGAGGAATAGCAAGTGGTTCAACATTGGAAGATACGTCACAAAATCTGGTAATTAGGTAGTTACTCTTTCTCAACCTACTGTGTTCCCAGTGGGTTTTTTCTGACTTTCAGTGCACAGTCCTTCCTCAGTAGCAAATGGCTGATGACAGATAAAGGTGATACCTCAGAGGCAACTTTGTAGATAAAAACTGGTGTATTGGACTAAGTGTCTTAAACTGCTTTTGTACTGTCTGAAGCTTTGCTGCAAGAGCCTGGAAGTGATGCCTGAGGAAGAGCAGCACAAGCGTTGTGTCTAAGAGCACTGAGGAGCTTACGGGTGTGCCCATAGCCTAATGTCATTGTGGGACAGAGTTTCAGAGCTAATGGGAATGTGATGTGTGGCTGATTTACCCTTGAGGTAGTCCCAGTTCCTGGATATGACCCATGGCTGCCATTATTTGGTCCCCTTTGATTGCTGAGAGGCAGTTCCAGCAGGACTTTGCAGTCAGGGTCAGGAGGGGTGAGCAGAGTGATTATTATGGGCTTTGGGAGCCCAGATGCATTAAACAAGCTTCTAATTTCTTGGAGAAACTTTCCCTGGAAAAGAGGAAAGGATTTGTGACCCAAGTGTGCCTGACAGGAAGGATGGGATTCTGCTGGAAAGATGTGCCATCACAGCTGACAAGACGTTCATCCTTCCAGCGCCTGCTGCTTCACTTACCGTGTCTACATGTCTTTGGAGGCAGCCTGACCCAGCTCCTGGCAGGGACCCCAAAGCTGAGCAGAGAGAGAAATTCACACAGAGGGAGAAACGATGTCACGTTATGCTGCTTGTTAGGGAAAAAAACCATAGAATTTGCTATCAGTGAGCTGAAATCTAAACAGCCTAAATGGTCCTAATAGTTAGAGAGGTTAGGGAAGCTTGCCAGAGCGTGGAAAGCATAACAACTGCATTTAATAACAATCGAGCTACTCTTATAAATATTTGCATGTGCTGCTTCAAAGCCTACTACACGGTCATTCATGTACTGCAGTTAGAAAGATGAGGAGGGGAAAAAAAAAGAGAGCGAGAAGAAAAGGGCACTCCGTGTTTTGTAGCTGCCATAATAAAGAATGGGCAAATCACCAGAAAGAAAAGAAAAAGGAAAAGAAACCCTCCAAAGTTTAATAAACACATAAGGGAATAAAAATAAATCTTTGGAGCATTTATTACAAGCCCTTGATGGAAGGATTAGACTGAAGCTCTCAGCCTTTCCAGTGTGGGTGTATGTGTGAAGGCGGCCTGTCTGGCCTCTTCCAATGAGAAAATAAAAGTTGTTTACATTTCCTAACTTGGGCTGTGCATGTAATTGATTTCTTTTTGTTTCAATAGCAGAAATGAAAATTCAGAGGGAAAAAAAAGCCTCATTTGGATACAATTGAATTTAGGTCCTTTTCCTTGCCAGAAAGAAAGCTCAACTCTCAGAAGAGCTATGTCAAACAGAGTGTTTTGTTTCTCCTGAAATGTCAGTACATGCAGTACTTGTGAGGAAAGCTGTGGAAATGCAGGGCTTAGTTCATCAAACACGACTGCATGAGGCAAGGTGTCATCCTTTTATACAGGTTATTCCTGATTTGGGGAATATCTTCAGCGTGAAACAAACTTCCTATCCCCATTTTAAGTTTCAGGGTGTTTGACTACACCTTGCTCTCCTTCCAGGTGTTTTGGGGGCCTGTATGCTGTTTTGGATGGTTGGTCAGAGAATGTGTTCAGTCTTTCCCACTGACAGTGTTCCAACCTGGAGCAGTACTGAAGGCTGTGTTGGGATGGGTCTCCTGCACCCCCCCATTGGTGCTTTTCTGCTTTGTCAGAGCTGGGCTGCTTTCTGTCCAGGTTGCTGGCACAGAAGCCTGGAGGATGCCGGACAAGGCACAGAAACCACAGTGCCCTTATGCTCTTAATCAATCACATACCAGAGTACATTTTAACCTGGCAGTTCGGACTGTCCCATGTAAAGCAGCTGATGAAGTTTCAGCTTGTTCAAGACAGGGGGAAAAAAAAAGTAAACTTGTGATTCTTGGTGTTTAGCAGCCTAAAGGGAGGAGGAAGATGGATGATGGAAGATGGATGATGGATGATGGATGCTGCCTTCACCTTCTCCAGTGAGAGTGGAGTTGTGTAACTCGTCTCAGCTGTGATGATCGTGATTATTGCAGCTGGAAGTCTTCAGGTTTTTTGAGGGTTGATTTAATGAGTAATTTAAAAATTATAAAAATGGAAACTTTCATTACATTTACTATTCTTTCTCCCACTAAAGCAAAAGAAATCTGTGTTTTCCTAGCTACAGGAGACATACTGATTTAATTCCAGTCATTAATGATAATAGTTAGAAGAATACTTCAGGAATCTAGTCTGCAGCAGGGTAACAGACTTTGTAGACTGGCTTGGTCGGAGTCATCCTGGTGTCTACTGGAGTCATGGGGCCAAAACAAGAGGGGAGTGCAGAGGTATCCAACTGAGTCTAGATTGATACAACTGTCAGGTTAAGGTGGAGTCACAAAGAGAGATAAATTGCAGCATCTGAGATCACTTAAAGGCTAATCCAAAACCTTGTAGACTCCATAGGGTTCTTACTGTTCCTTTAAAGACAGTTGCAAGTCTTATTTCTCAGTCTTCATGTTGATTAATTTTTACATAAACCCCAGCTGTGCAGTCAGCCAATCCTTTTTTTTCATCTGTTCATGAGTAATGCCTTTTCCTCATCTGACTTCCTGTGGATACTGTCATGAATGATAAAGAAATCAAATTTCTTATGTGAGGTTTTGCTTATAAAGATGTAAAACTATCTTATAAGAGAGATGAAACTTCTGTAAGACAAGAATTCCTGCTTACTCATAGAGGATGTCCCATGCCTGCCTTCCAGTGGAAGGTAATACTTGTTTGCAGAGTATACAAATGCACATATGCAAACACAAAAACAGGCACACCGAAGGAGCATTCATTCTCTGTCTTCTTTATATAGGAAAGAGAGAAAAAATCCAAATGCAGGAATGGCTCAGGAATATCCACTCAGATATATAGTCAGAGATTTGTAATATACAGTATCTAAAACAAAGAAACTGGAAAGAAGGGCTACAAAGATGGCACAAGAAAGTTCTAGGAATAAGAAGCTAAATATAAACCAAAATGACAGTTAAATAGGACTTTTCAATCAAAAATAAAGTCAAGATGGACAGGGTTTGTCTCGGCCAGCCAAGTGAATGGCTGTTAGTTTGGCTTGCCCACAGTGAACAAAATGCTAGGTTGATGCTTCAAAAAAATGACAGGGAAGGACAACTTACAAGTCATCCTGGAAGCATCAATCTTATATATACATATTATTGTGCCAAATTATATTCCTAGGAGGATTAGGTTTGGCTGAAGAACAAGTAGTAGTCTCGGAGTTTCCTACAGGAGGAAAAATAAACTGAAGATACTGTTTCTCTCTTCAAGGAGGATGTAATCTCTGAACCAAGTAGCATTTATAAGAATTTGCAAAATGTATCAAGATTGTAGTTGCATACAGTTCAGCGTTTCTCAGAAGCCCTTCTTTTGGTATTTTGAGAGACTCTAGCACTGATGTGTTGCTGATGGGAGAGAGGAGCAGCTTCGGTGTAGGAGTAATTTGCATCCGTTTGAGTTCTCACTCTGAGATTGTAGGAGTTTCCTGTCAATAAGCATGGTAGCCAAGAGTAGTGATGATGATGCCTGGGGGGTTATTTTCAAGCACTGCAGATGTGAAAATTGGAGAACCTTTTTATTTATTTATTTATTTATTTTAAGTAAATGGAATAATAAGGAAGTGTGGGGCTTCCTGTTCATAGTTGTACCTGTTTGATCATACTGAGGGTCTGCTTTGGGAAGTACTTTTACAGAGGATTTTTTTTTAAGTGTTTTGAGAACTTGTCATCTCTTACTTATACTGCATCTACAGTTGAGGCTGAGATTATTTCTTTATCATCAAAGATTTTCTCATAGCTACATTTATTAAGTAGTCAGTTTGAACTTACTCAAAGAGCTACAACAAGTGAGTTATTAAATGTGTAGCTGTGAGAGCACCTGTGCTTTCTCAGCTGAAAATGCCTCCACAGCCCCCAAATTCAATTTTCCTTTTTCTTTTTTTTTTTTTTAATTTATCTGCTTCAGTTTTCACACTGTAAGAGAAGAAGAAACTGTTCCTCCATTTGAACAGAGATTTTTATCAAGCCTTATAGTAATTTAATCTCCTCTCTGAGGAGTATGAGCTTGTTCCCTTCCACTCTCTTCTCCTGTCTCCTCTCCGAGGAGTTTGGGTATCAGGCAGGAGTGCTGCAGGCAAATTTTTCGTGGTGCTGCTGCTCTGGACTGGGTGGAAGGGCCACAGATGATGACTGAACCCCTTAAGGTTACCTGGTTTTGTGCAAAGCTGCCTTGCTGCTTACCCTTAGTCAGGGTTTACCGCTGGGAAGAAGAAACACTGTTTTGAAACCTAAACTGGGATGTCTAACACTTCCGTTGAAGACTTGAGGCCATTTTCCTGGGTTTTTTCCTGCTTTTCCCCAATACATAGTAAGGAGTGGTTATGTTTATGGCTTTTACTGCTTCCAAGTGGTCAAAATTAGTGTAATCCTGTTTATAGTGTCTACTGCCTGCTTGCCTTTTCCCTTTGTTTCTCCTCCCTCTTCTCTTCCAGCCCTCATCACTATAATCAGGATGACTATTTTGTTCCAAAAATATCCTTTAATAACTATGTATGGAACAAAATCTGAAACTGGCTAATTCATGCTCCATATTCTGGGGGGAAGTGGGTTTCAGAAAACATAAAGATCAGATGAGCTGCTGTTATTTGTTGTCTTAGCAGATCCCTGTGAACTCTCTGTAAGCCTGAAGGCATTTATCATGTACCAACTGCTATGGTTTTTTTCTCAGTTCATAAGTATTCTGGATTTTCCGCCAGTAGGTTGAAAGAGGGGAGGTTGAAATGCATGACCTGAAATAGAGTTGAAAGTAGTTGTTAATCTCTGTTAATATGGCAGTCTTATAAAAAACACGTGGAGTAGATTTTCTTAATTCTTACTAAATTGTTAAAAGTACTAAATTGACCAGTGGAAACTGAACCGTGCTTCAGATATTTCCCTGACTGAGGCTGTCTTGTATTAGAATGTTTGAAGGAACAACATATTTTATCATCAAGAAAAGTAACAAAATCCCACTGCTTTCTTGCAGACGCCATCCCGCCGAACTATTACAGCCTTTACTTCCGAATCGTCAGGTTTGACGTCTCGGCCATGGAGAAGAACGCCTCCAACTTGGTGAAGGCTGAGTTCAGGGTTTTCCGCCTGCAGAACTCCAAGGCCCGCGTCTCAGAGCAGCGGATAGAGCTGTACCAGGTATGGAGGCACCTCACACACCTCAGCTCCCCATCCTGCTGCTGCAAACCCATCTAGCAGGCAGAACAAACTGTGGGGTGAAGCAGTTGAGTCCCCTCTCTCCAAAACAGCCGCTTAGTTCAGCGCCTTCCCTAGAAAATACTTCACTCGAAATCATATGAAGCTGAAATGTGCAAAATTTTTGTAGCAGTTAAGCCTCAGGAGTCTGGAGTTTTAAGTCCCCAGAGGGCCAGTGACATCCTGCCTTGTATCAGCAATAGTGTGGCCAGCGGGACCAGAACAGTGATTTCCTCTCTATTCAGCCCTTATGAGGTCATATCTCAAATCCTGTGTCCAGTTTCAGGCCCCTCACTGCAAGAAAGACATTGAGATGCTGGATCATGTCCAAAGGAGGGCAACAAAGCTGGGCAAGGGTTTAAAGAGGGAGTCCTGTGAGTAGTGGCTGAGGGATCTGGAGGCTCAGGGGCGACCTCATCACTCTACAATTCCCTGAAAGGAGGATATAGCCAGGTGAGGGTTGGCTTCTGTGCAGCCAGCAAAAGCTGCAGCACGGGGGGTGTGGGTTGGACATCAGGAAGAATCCTTCACTGAAAGGGTTGTCAAGTATTGGAACAGGCTGCCCAGGGAGGTGGTGGAGTCACCATCACTGGAGGAGTTCAAGAAATGACTGGACATGGCACTTAGTACTGTGGTCCAGTTGACATGGTGGTGTTCGGTCAAAGGTTGGACTCCATAATCTTGGAGGTCTTTTCCAGCCTTAGTGGCTCTGTGATCCTGTGTTTCACAGTATATATTTAAAAAAAAAAAAAAAAAAAGAGAGAACAAGACATCAGAAAAGTTATTCCCACACCTGACCAGAACTGTAGTTTACATAGAAGTCAAATCTATCTCTCTGGCCTATGTTCAGGAGAAGCTTTTAAAGCCTTCCTTGTAGAAATGGAATTAAGACTGAATTTCAAATCTGGCTTCTTCAAATCTGGCCAGGGGTTGAAGCAAGGGAGTGGACAATCCAGGGATTGTGGAGTGAGTAAGAAAATGCCCATGACTCTTTCGCTCCTGAGTGTTGACAAGATTTATGTCATTTAATCTTTAAGGACTTTAGAGCCTTTAACCTCATTTAACATAGAGTCTGTGCATTTTTGTAAATACTGTCTAGAGCATATTTAATCTAAAGCATAGTTCTCCTTGCTGAGAAACACAGCAACCGAAAGGGGCCTAGTACCCAGAAGTTTTCTACTGAGTAAAACTCATGGTTGTTCCAGCAACATGTGACATGTTCTGCTGAAAACCCTGATGGATAGGATACCACCTTGTAAAAGTCTATGGAGACCTCTTCAGTTCTGTTCTTCATGCCTGCATTAGCTGTGCTTGGTCACTGTCCTGGGCTTGCAGCTCTGTAAAGTCCAGCTTGGATCCAGTGGGTGCAAACTGGAGTCTCCTCCCTCACTTTTGAATATTCACCTTTTCCTGCCTGGCCTGGTCAGGTGGAAGCCAAACTTGAAACAGAGAGAGGGTGTACTTCAGGTTCACAGGCTGGCTGAAGTGACAGTAAAATCCGGTCATGGAGGCTGACAGCAGGAGCAGGGTGTTGGTCTGTTTAGATGTTTAAATGTAGGAAAAGCTCAATTCCCATATGAATGTGGTTCAGGTCTGCAGGTGGTTACTGGGGGCTGTGACCTGACTGCCATCCTTTCCAAGAACAGGATGGCAGAAAAGCTGAGCAAATAATGTGTTACTTATTAAAAGGGAAAGCTAAGAATGTCTGTTGGGAATCACTGGTATTGCCTGTACAGCCATCCCAGAGAAATACACTGTGAGTCCCAGTGATGCTGCCACAGCAGCCTGCTGAAGCAATTGTATATTCTGGCTTGACCTCACTGTTCAGACATCCTAAAAGGAGTTGATGGCATCTCTGGGCTTTCTGTTGTTCTACTTTTGAGAGCTGTTAGTCAGCTGAACCTGAAAAGAATACAGCTGTGGTTGCCTGAGCTCAGTTCATTGCATTTCTGTGTTTGAGAAACATGGGACACAAAGAGTTCAGCAGAGGTATGGAAGAAAGGGCCTTTGCTTGGCTGGGATTTTGCCTTGTGATGAGAAACAGCTGGGGCTTACTTGAAAGAGCCTGACTCCAGCAAGCCTGTGCCCATGGAAATGACACCTGCATCCAGGGCAGGTACTTGGGTCCCTGGATAAATATATGGCTGGTGAGTAAGGCAGTTTCTTTTTTAGCCTGGGTGGAGCAAACTAAGTGAAGTGTTAGGTGAGTAATGAGTGCAGGTTATTGTAGGATTAGATCTTTTCTCCACCAAGTAACAGGCAAGCCAAAGGCAGCGTGCCCTGTGTGTTTGTGCCAGGCATATTTTAGGCATGTTACTTTGTTCCTTTGCTTGTAGGGAGGCAAGCTGTCTCTGGATCATTTCCCTTTGGTCCCAATGTTTATTTCTTGCAATCTTGTATGCAGCTCTTCCTAAAACCTTGTATGACAGGGATATTACAGCCCTGTGGTGGGCAGTCTGAACTGCATGGGTTCCTTGGCAGGAGCTCTTCTCTCAGGAGCATGGGAGTCCCTAAATGTTGCTGCAACTGATCTCCATCACAGCACATGAGGTTAGGATGCAGTGTTTAACAGGAAAAGCAAAAGCAGGGAGAAATTGGAGACAGGGCCCCAAGATGCTTTTGGGTCCCTTCCAACTTGAGATGCTCTGTGATTCTATGGTGTATTGTAGAAAAGTGCTGTAGAAAGCATTCTAAAACTTACTGTATGGATTCTAGAGATCAGAAAGAATAAAATTTGGGCAGATGAAGGAGAAAAAGGATGGATAAGAAGGCATTGGTGCCTCAGTGGTGCTGGAGGAGCTTTGGGGCTGTGCATTAAGGTACTGAGAATGCAGATAGAGTGTCTAGTGGTGAACATGGTACCATGGGAGGTAAAAGGGGAGAGTGAGAAAGATCTTTATTTCGGTGGAAATGGGAAAGGCAGCTATCTTCTGTAAGGGCTAAAGACTTAGTCAGATATCTGACTCCAGCATGAAAAGCCATGCATGGAGAGCGAGCCTTGCAGAGGAGATTGCCCGTGGAGTTGGCATGAGCAGCTGCTGCTCCTCCTCTGTGCATGAGCTTTGCTTCCTGTCTTGTGACATACATGCTGGGCTTGCCAGGGCTGTTGTGCCCAGAAGGAACAGTGTGGTTTTTCATCTTGCATAAGCAACATTTAATTATTAGGGGTTTTTTTCCTCCTCCAACCAAGTTTCAGGTTGCCTAGTGTTTTGCTTTGTTGTGGAGTTCTTCTTGATGAGGGTTTTTGAAATTCCTCTCATACCTGCAGTTTCAAGGAATTGTTTTTCCTTTGTCCCCTTGTCTTTCTCAGTCAAGCAGGAGGAGAGGGGCAGAAGCCTTCTGAGGAGAAGAGAAGCTCTCTTGTGGTTCCCTAAGATAGTCCCTGAACATGTGCACATCTTCTAATTGCTCTGATTTAGTCTAGTGGTAGTTCAATAGTACCATATATACCACTGATGCAGAAGGGACAGTGTTATTCTAAAGGCCTATTCTAGGAGCAGCTAGAGACAGATGTGCAGGGTAAATTGAAAAAATAAGCAAGCAGGATATAAATATTTTGTTTCTCTCTGCCTGATTATTTCTTTATGTGGTCCTCTGACCTTACAGATCTACCCCTTAAAATGAAAGAAGAAATGCAAAACTGCACCTTTTCAGCTAAGCTTTCCTCAGGCTGTACTTGGCTTCCTTTCCCAAACCACATCAGAAAGGGACTTTGTGTTTTCCTACAGCCCTTGTTTGCACTGACTCCGGGAAGGCAGTCTGGGGCTGCTTGGCATGGTGAGCCAGGGCTGTGGCCCCTTGTTCCCAGCCCCTGGCACAGCAGCAGGACCCTGTTCCCACCTCAGTGGCTGAGCTGGGGCAGAGAGAGCCCCATCATATTTATGCTGGGAGTGAGTGGCTGTGAATCTGCATGCCAAGTTTTCTGCCATCTGCATTTCTCCAGGCAGTGAATGCTAGAGATTAATTCTCATGGAGGTGCCTTGGATGCATCCACAAAGCCAATGGGCAAATAGTAATCCCTGTGTGCAGAAAATGTCTGTTTTCACCCAGAACACTTCTTTTGGTATTTAAGGATTAGTCAGTCACATCTGTGTGTTCCTGCACACATGGGAAGCACAGTGCACATACTAAGTAGTCTTAGGATGGAAAATAATAAAACTCCAGAAGTAGGAATTAAGTTACTTTTATAAGGCTGGTATGAAAGCTTCTGTCTCTTCATGGCTCTGGTTAAGTGAAGCTGCAGAGAATTAAATTCTTTAAAGGCACTAGCTTTTCTGTTGTTTCTGCTGCCCAAAAGGGAGGCTTAATCTGATGGTTATACTGCTGATCATCAGCATGCTGGAGAGTGGGAAGCCAAAGGGAAGGAAGGAAGCAGCATGACCTTGGACAAGGCATGCTTCTCCCATCCTTCCACCGTGCCACGCTCACTCAGTGTGCTTCCCAACGTGCACCAAGACTTCAGAAAATATTAAGAGGATAAAGTGCTTTTGCGGAAGGGAGGAGGAATAATATTAAATAAACAAGTTTTAGCATCCTCCAGTGGCCCTTGCTATGTTTTTAAAGATTTATGCCAAATGCAGGCTTTATTGGAATTTGATCAGATAAAGCTCAGTTGTTATGGGAATGTCTTTGTTCATCGGTTTTCTTGCCTGCTTTGAAGACTTCATCACATCTTTCTTTTATTAAGGTGCTTCTGTATTTATGAATAAAGTCCCTTTACCCTTCAAAAAAAGCCTTGTCTTTTATGAATAAGCATTCCAAACAAATAGGCACCACTGCAAAGCAGAACTAGTGGAAACCATTCCAGGGTGAAGAGACATCCTTCAGAGAGTGCTGTGGTATTTGGTTTAAGGTATTTTTATTATGTACAGGCAGTCAAACAATAACAAGTAATAATTACTTCCTGTGGAAGCGGTGCTGTGTTTTGTTAACGCATCATAAAGCATCACCAAAAGTGCAGCTGAAGCGCGGTGTTTTATTGTCATCGTTACCTGAGGCTGCCGTGGGTGAGAGGGGTGTATCTGCAGGATGTATCAGAGCAAGAGTTAGGGCAAATGAGCAGTGCCAGATTAAAGCTGGGGGCGACACATCAGATTGCAGTGAAGAATTTGAAGCAAACAGGAGCAGACCTTAGGTCTTTCCATGATGGGAAGGGCTCAGTTCATGTCAAGAACTCCTGTGGAGCTTGCTCAAGGTCTAGGAAGAACTGTCTATCCTCTAGGCAGTGGTAACCTCCACTTCTTCCAGGGCCTCTCTCCCTGCTTGGAGTTATTAGGAGGAAGATGCTGTGGAGCATACTACCCCATTATGAGTCAGATTTAAATGTAAACCACAGTCAGTTGTTCAAATACTTTCAATTCAGACAGCGTTTTGTCTTGTTTTTCAGTTGGGGAATACGTTTAGAGTGAGCTACTATAGATTTGGGCCAAATCTCCACGGTGCAAATCTGAGGCAATTTACACTGACTGCAACAGAGATCCTTCAGGCTGATCTCCGTATAATCAGGAGCAGAAAGGCCTTGCTCTCTTTTCATGCCAAAAAGTGCTGTCTCTAATGCCACGGAAGAAAATACCACGAAGCAGGATTTGTGGCTGTGAGCTGACGCAGGATGTCTGTATTACAGATATCACCTGGGGCATTTGGTTAGAATTGACTGCCATCACTGTGACCCACATCTAAAGTAGTGCATTTGGATCTCACAGTTTATGTATTGCTATCCTGAAACCAGACTCTTGCATTCTGGAAGGTTACGAGGTTATGTTGAATGGCAAATGTACAGTGTTCTTTGAAGTGCCAAACCCAGTATAAAGCGTGGATGTAATAACTTTCTGCTCTACCAAACTCCTCCTTCCCCTAGCAACAGCTCAGGACCAGAGGAAGTTAATTTGCAATATATTTCAGCTGAATTTCTGTTTTCTCCTTGTTCCAGAATTGCCTTTTTCTGGTTCCAAATACTATATGCCCTACAAAAAGATGTCAGTACATTGGAGACCGTGTCTAGAGTACCTTCAGCAAATACTCTGTGAGCATGAGGGGAAGTATTTATGGCTGCATCACCTTCACTGTAATTTGAGAGTGTATCTTGGATGCACCCACCTCTTGCCAGGAACAGAGCAGTTACTGAAGACAACTTGAAGAAATACATATTTCCATCAGCTCCTGGCAAAGGCCAGCATGTGCTTCCCAGCTGGACACTGCCATGTGTAGAATTGTGGGCCATGGATGGCTGTATTGCCATTTATGGTGCCTGTACATTATTGGAGGCGTGGGAGTGCAGGCCATGGGTCTCAAAACAGCAGCTAGGTTTGGGTTCCTGCTCCTTGGGCTAGGATTTGTTGGGTAGCCAAGCCTACATTATTCTGGGACACGAGCAAGTTTGAACCAAGCAGCTCAGCGTGGTAGTGACTGGGCTGAAGAACATCAGGTTGGCTCAGTGGCTGTGTGCCAGAGAGCCTGTTGGAGAGGGAAGGGTGGTGTTCCTGTTCTGGACATGTGTGGGAAGCAATGTGGAGCTTTGTTGGAGAGAAGCCTACCTGAACAGGAATAGATGATGGGAGAAAATGGAGGAGGATGGGAGTGGTTTGGGTGGAAACCTGTAGGTGATGGGAAGAGAAAACCACAAGGAGAACTGCGAGTTACAGGGAGCAAGGCAGGTAAGAGGAAGGGAAAAAAGAGGAGGGACTTGGTGAAGAAGACAACATCTTGGAAGGAAGTGCTATGTCCAAATATTCACTTAGCCAAGAAAGCTGCTTGCCAAAATGTTGTAGTAAAATGCACATGTATATAACATATGACTATCAGGGACAGGACCAAGGAAGAGAAGAGGGCTTAGGAGACCTGTGCATAAAGGAGTGATGAACACAGGAGTACCCTGCAGGATCTGGGAGATTTGGCTAGAAAACAGGAGAACCCACTCTGTTTCTGTTGACTTTGGCTCCTCTTTGTTGATATTTTAATAAAACATAATGTGCCTTTGGCAAGTTAAAGCTAATGTCTAGATAAGTTTATGGGATTTTTTTGTTTCGCTTCATTTTATATAAAATCTTTCTTTGCAGCTATCTTGAAATCTCCCAAATGGCAGGAAATTGCCCTCAATATTTCAGAATCTTCCAGGAGAAGGACCCCAGACCCTCCGTTCTTGTTTATTGCTTATACAATGCAGAGTCTTCCTGCCTGCTTAAACATAAATCGAGCTGGACAGCCTCAGGGCTCTGTCCCCAACTTACACTGCACTTGTATCTTCAGTATCAGGAGGAAGGCCCTGCTTGGGGAACAAATGGAGAAGAAATCCATTCTCAGGATCCATTCTCTTCCCCAAGCTCATCTCCTCATTGCAGGATGATGTAGTGAGACTGTCACAGTGATTCCACTAAATACTTGACTTCTCCTCCCTTTCTGACCTGCTTAAGTGCTCATCTCTGTACCCACTTCACACTTCACCTTCTTTTACCTTTAAGTGAGCATCAGCCAACACTGTAAGAGAATCCTTCTGCAGCTGTAGCCCGTCCAGATATAAAAGAGGTTGGGTTATGTGTGCAATATGTTCTTTTTATTTGCAAGTTTGCATGAAGAACGTGTCTGGCAAGTTCTGAGCAGATGGATCAGAGAGCTATGGGTTTTTTTACAAACTTTGGCAAGTACTCCATACCTTTCTTTGTATTTTGGCAGGAGCTCTGCATCTCATATACTAGTCTCTAAAGATTCTGCCCTCAGTTTGAGCCTGATTCGGAGACCGTTGCAAATAATGGAAAGACCTCATTGATAAGCAGGGGGACCATAAAGCCCTTTTAACTCCGTAGCACTGAAGGCACAGTCTGAATTACTCCTTTGCAGGAGTGGCTACAAGAAGAGCTTGAAAACTTACACTGACCTTTTTTTAAAACAGCTGGTCTCTTGTGCTTAGAAGCAGCTAAGATTTTGATAGCCAGTAGACCCCCAGTTATCTGGCAAAAGGCACTGTATGGAAGCTTTACACTTTATACCATGTGTTTTCACATATAATGAGTAAGAAACTGGAGAGGTTTGCAGCAGGACCAGGTATCTGTCTTTCCTTGTGTCCAAGGTAGGATCAAAGGTCTCAGATTTAACCAGGGAGTGAGAAAGGATTGGTAATTAGCATGGCCATTTTTTAACTGTAAGTTTCAGAAAGAGCTGGCTGAAGTCCTTGAGAGCTGTCCGAGGAGACCTTTGAAATCTGGAACCAGGCAGTGAGTGAATCTTTCAGTAGGGTGACTAGTACGTAAGAATTTGGAAACCCTAAGCAGCTGATCTTGAGAATCTGGACATTCCAGTGTAGAGAGTTAGGCTGGAGTCCGCTGAAGTTTCTTCTAGTTCAGAAGAGGTCATCCTAAATGGCAGCAGTGGTGTGCAGAGCTGAACTTATCTCTGCTCTTATGTTAACCAGCATAAGCACATAATTTACCACTGGATGTCATTGTTTGGGCTTATTTACTTTAAGCTTACAAGTACATGTCAGATTATTTCCATTATTTTTAAAAGGGTTGTGAAGTTCCAATGGAAATCATGGATAATGACTGATAAGTAAAAGAAAGAGTAGTGAGCCTGCCAAGATGTTGTAATACACAAGAACATCACAGGAGTCTGAAATGACAGAGAAGGGAAGGGAAGGAAGTTATCAGGGGGCCAACAGCATCTGGAGGGAGGAGATCAGACAGCCCAGAATGAATGGAGAGGAAAGACAGATTAATAACAGGTTTTCACAAGATAATGCTGTATTTACTGCTGTTCAGTGACTGCAGAACCCACACTGGTTTATAGCAGTGGCCATTTCAAGTTCCAAGGCAATGCAGGAAACAGGATAGATATTCCTAAGTGGCCATATGATCTTATTACTATGTTTGGAAGGTTTATCGACTTGTTTTAAGAAAGTGTAAGTCACCAAAAAGATTTCCAAAGAGTTGGTGACCATAATTCTCAAACCCAGCTATAAAATGCTCTTGGTTTTCTTGGCTGCAGCAGATGTATGTCATTGATGCATCAGCCTGTGTATCATCACTGCTGAACCACATTCAGTTTTTTGTTTGTTTTCTGGCTGAGGAGGTGGTGAATTTATTAGCCAAAACTATTCCAGTGTAAATTATACTTAATTGCAATTTTCCTATTCTTGTGCATCTGCTTGTGGTGACAATAGAAGACTAGAAGTAGTAATTGGCCAGAATACCAAATCTGAAATGAGCTAAACAAGTTGCTGTTCTGGAGCTCTAGTTATTTGAAAGAACCAGTGTATGTTCATGTCAATTTTTTTTCCTTTTAGCTGTGTAATGAGTCACAAAGACAGGCTGTTCTGGTGTCTGCTGTCAGCAGTTATTGTCTAGAATACATACACTAATATGTTGATTCAGTTATCCCCTGTTTAGCTGCCTAAATACATGAGCGAGGGTGTAGGCAAAGGAAACTCTGAGCAAAATAATTATGTTTCTTTTAACAGTCTTGGGCTTAGGAATTTTTTTGAGTTTGTTTTTGAACCAGTTTAATTACGCTGACACCAAGTGCTGCTGCTCTGCTCGTGTCAACTTCTGATATGCCCCATTCTTTAAAGAAGTCATGTTTCTGCTAATTTTGCAAGCATTCTGCTTTGTTTGTTATCATGAATTATGTAGTTCTCAGTGTACTTTACAGTTTATACAATACAGACTAAGATAATCCTTATACTTACTTTTATACTCAGAACTGTGTTATAGTTTCTGGAGGGTATAAACA
The DNA here is from genome assembly GCA_013399455.1 of Anthoscopus minutus. Lineage (NCBI taxonomy): Eukaryota > Metazoa > Chordata > Aves > Passeriformes > Paridae > Anthoscopus > Anthoscopus minutus. Next base: position 98,139 of record VWYI01021362.1, read on the forward strand.
TGTGTGCCTATAAACAAACACTTTCATCCTCCAGTATTTTTAATGAACATTCAGCTACTTGATACTTAAATTTTTTAAAAATATATCTGTTAATGCTTTCCAGTTACTCTGAAAAACAAGCTAAGCAAGTGACAAGAAGTAATTTACAAATCAGTATTCTCTGGAAACTCATTCTTCTGAAACCAGTTTGTGACAAAACTAAATTTTTTCACTGCTGAGTGCCCTGGTTATGGTGATTTGGTATATGCTTTCAAGATAGCATCATGTGTCAGCCTCCTTTAATGGATGAAGAGGAACACAGACAAGTCCCTGCCATCCAAGCAGAAGTTCTCCCCCAGAAGACTGAGCAGAATGAAGATAGATTTCAGCAAGATTTGTAAAATACCAGAAATCTGGCAGGCCTGATGAGGGTGGCATGTGAATGCTGTCATCACCAAGATCCCCGGCTGGGCTTCCTAAAACATATGGAGCTGTACAAACAAGAGCAGTGCTTTGTTTGCATCTGGCTTCTTCATGAGCCATTTCCTGCAATTAACAGCATTATTCATTTATTCATGTGTTTGTTTCACCTTGATCTGCTGGCTGTAGCTGCATGTATGTGACATCTATAGACTCTTTATGGGTATTTGTAAGATGTTTTTTTCAGCAAGTGTTTTCAAGAGGCCTCAGAATTGAAAGAATGTGTGTGACAGGCAGGTTAGCAGTGGGCATAGCAAGGTGTGGGTAGAAGGCAGGGTACAAGATACTGGTCAAGAGAAGATTAAGAGGTATTTTAGTTGGTGGTTTTCCTGTGAAAGGCAGGAATCACATACATAAATGGGGTAGAAAAAAACTTGAAATTGTTCTTAGAATATAGAGCATTGCTACTGAATGAAGATTACTCTGTGTGCTGGTCTAGAAGTCTGGTGGATCACCCTTTGGTAACGCTTCTTCCAGTCCAGCTCAGTCCCACAGCGAGCTATCATACACGTGTGTTCCTGTGTAATCCTTTATCATAACAGGCAGTGCTACATTGTCACTGTTGGAAGCAGGACCAAGTAAGCAGATACCCCTGGACAGACATCCTGGGTTTGTTGGCTTTGAGCTTTCTGTGAGGCGTGTGTGCGGGTGCGTGTGCTCACACCCGTACGTGCGCAGCCGCTCACCGGCTGTTTGTACGCGTGGGTGTTGGGATGTGTCCCTCCTCAGTGAGGGAGGTGGGGCTGCCTGTGTGCAAACTCTGTCTCCTGCTCATGCAAATGATGGGATCTGTGTCTCTGCATGCAGTGGGTGATGCACAGGATTCCCCCGCTGGAAAACCTTAGCCTCCCACGTCATGGCCTGTAGTCAGACCAAACTCTTTCTGCCTCTTTAAAAGGGAGTGTTTGGATAAGGTGCTAGAAGGAAGTAGGGAAGGATTAAAGGAGAAGTTTAACTCTAAGAAAGGATTAAAGGAGAAGTTTAACTCAGTTGACCTTCTGTTCTGTGGATTTTCTTTTTTCCCCTTGCCTTCTGTTAATATTTTTAGTGCACCGAAAGCTTTTGCACAAAGGCTTTCATTTAGCTCCTGCAGGTACAAGCTGTGCAGCAGCAGTTCTGATAATGGTGTTTGATGTGGTTTTGATGGGCTAAGCATGAAGATGAGGTAGTGTTTATAGGTAAGTCAAAGCAATGTTTATAGGTGAAGGCAGTATCTCTTCTAAGACCAATCAGTGTGGTTGGAAGAAGGAGACAAGCTTTCAAGCACAAAAGCTCCAAGGCACAGAAAAGGCTCTTATTCTTTTTTTTTTTGAAACTGAATTAGTTGATCTAGTAGGAAGAAAGGACTGGAAACAATGAAAGGGAAGTTTTTCATTGAGAATATAAGTTTGAGGGTGTATTGGAAGGAAAAGGTGTATTGCTGATGGGAAAAGCTAAAATCAGAAATGTAGGCCAAAGTAAAAAGAAGCAAGCCAAAGTGGGGAAATGGCAGAGAGAACCTAAAATACTTATTTCATGTAGTAATTTCTGGAAGACTCATTTAAAGAATATATTATAGCTGTAAAAAATTATGAGGAATTCCTACAAACAGGCCCCTTTGTTTACCACCATGTAGAGTGCAATTGCTTCAGTGTGGATGGAAATAGAAAGCAGTGTAGGAAAAGAAACTTAATCAGATTACTTTGTGGGAGAAAATGGACTCTTAGGATCCAGCCTATGATTTTATCTTCCATAAGCTTTCCACACCCGCAAAAGTGTAAGAGAAAAAGAAGGGAAAATTGAGATGGTGTGGCTAGAAGATCATTCTTGCTTACAAGTACTCAGGTTTTTAAGATCATACATCACCCTAACACTATAAAGATACTTGAAAGAAGGAGATGGAAGTTAATTTCGTTAAGTGTAACACTCTTCTCACTTAACAGCCTTCTACTTAAGAACTGACAGTACCTATTTAACCCATGGTGTCAATGGTGGAGATTCTTGCCTACTTTGTGACTTTTTACCTCATTCTTTATGATTTTCTTCCTGAACATGGCTGCATAAACAACTTGAGATATCGTAGGTATCATAGGATGGATAATATCCAGCTCTTTTAATCCACAGTATCCATCCTATTCCACAGTGCCATATAGTTCAGAAACCTGCTGACACTTTTCTTGTCATTCAGCTCAACAGTGGGGATGGATTTTCCTTGTACCATTGGATCTGTGCAGTGAGGATTTCTTGTGCTTTTAACAAGTGCCTTTTATTTCAGGTACACACTGACAGCCCTTGATTCTATCTTTTAGTAGCAATAGGGATAAAGACTGGGATAAATACATTTGGTTTTGATACCAAAGCACGACTGTGTCTTCAGAATATGTCTAAGACCAATTATAGTTAACATCAGGAGATTGCTTTTGGCACATTACTTGCTTTTAGTCCTTACATCACTGCCAAAACTGAGGTATGCAGTTTCTGGAGTCTTTGGAAAGATATGACTGTGCAGAAAGGAAGAGAAATGAGCCAAGTTCTTGTGTCCCATTCGCCTCACACCACCCCCCCCCCCAGCCCCAACACATCCTTGCAGAATGACAGCTGCATTACATCCTCAGAAACACTTGACCTGATAAAGACCAAAGGGAAGGCAAAGTTATATTTGTACTTCTCTGGGACTTTCCCAGCATTGATTACTGATTCTCTCATCCCTCTGGCACTTCTGAGCAATGGTAGTCCCCTTGCTGCTGCCAGACTCTCTGTAAACAGTTGTTCAGACACTTAGTTTGAAGGTTACCTCATAAAAAGGAGTCCCAGCATTCACTGTTTGAGTGCCCTTACTTTCTGCTAGGGAGCTCAGCATTGCCTACCAGGGGTCCTTAGTAATCTTCTGGACTTGAACCAACGTCTTCTCATGGCTTTTTGCTAAATGTGTTGATCAGAAAGAAGACAAAGAGTTTGTCATGGTGCTGGTCTTTTCATAAGACAGATGTTATTGTAGGAGCCACGCTGTTGGCCTCTGAGAGATCCAGCACTGCCTTGCAATAAATAGGGAGACTCTACATGCTGACTCCACATGCTGGACAGAATCTGAATTTTTAAGCCTGTTTAATTACAAAAAGCCTGATTTTATCACGATGACATCGTTTCACACCTCTTTTTAAATATTTTTCTTTACATGTTTTATGCGGTTTCACCATGATTTTATTACAGCAGTGCTTGCTAGATGTCAGGTTGTTCTGGGCTGAGAAAATAAGAAGGAAACAAGGAGACGTTGTCAGTTACTCATTTGGAGATGGACTTGGGTGCTTAAAGAAAGGAAAACCCTGAAACAATATATGAAGTCGCACAGCTGGCATGCCAGCAGTTACAAAGTGATGTTATCGTGTCCTATCTTGGAGTTGACTTAATGTTGCGTGGCATTCCAGCTCCCTGTATCACAAAACTATCAACAGAGTAATAACCAGAAAGCCAGAAACCTGTTAACAGCCAGAAGTCCAATTGTTTTTGTCCTAGAGTTAGGGTAAATAATAGCAGGCTGTGCTTGTATATGGGAAGGCACTCGCTGAATTGTTTGCCTGGAATAAGGAGGACTGTGGTTACTTGAAATTTTGGTTATGTGTGGCCTGAGTGTCTTTTGTTCAGATATTTTTTTATTGCTTGGTCAGTAGAAGCTTTGCTGAAACATTTGACACAAATACAAATACAGCATGCATCAAATTTTGGATGGAAGCAGCTTCACCTGTTATACAAATCCGTGCAAGGCCATCTGTTTAAAGTATGATTAGGACCTGAAATCAGAGGGAAGGCGAAAAGCATGAATAAGGCAATACTATAGCTTAAGTACAGGGGAGCAATGTTCAATCTTCAGTGTACAGACTACATTGTACAGACAACATTGCACAGCCTGGACTTTGACATCTTATGCTCAAGCCAGTGTAAATATTACTGAAGAAGGTAGAAGAGCTTCTTTTGATGATTGCTGTGATCCACTGCTGCTTCAGCACTTGTATTACAGATAAAACTTCAGGGTAGTTCTTTCTGTGTGATTTCTCTCACAAAGGAATCTGTGACAGTGTGTTTTGCTTGGGAGCCTAAGCTGATTTCATTAGGGTGTTTTTATATTGTTCTTCTCCTTACACACCCTAAGATTCTTTCTGAAACTGTGCACGAATGTTCATCTGCTGCATAGCAGTCTCAGCTGTAATAGTTTCTTGTGCTATTTTCTAATGTTAGTGGTCTATTTTAAAAGCAACCAGGTAAATGTTAACCTGTAGGCAATCTCATTTATTGTTTCTTGCAGGTTTTAAAATCTAAAGAATTATCATCACCAGGACAGCGCTATATCGACAGCAAAGTAGTTAAAACAAGAGCTGAAGGAGAATGGTTGTCCTTTGATGTCACTGAGGCTGTACATGAGTGGCTTCATCACAGAGGTGACAAAAAGTGCTCTTTGCCTTTGCTCCTGCCCCAGCTGCTCCTCCATTAACTCAGGAGTATTTCAGAGTCATTCCACGTATAAAAACCAACTCCACTCAATTTTATATTTTGCAGACAGGAATCTTGGATTTAAGATAAGCTTGCATTGTCCATGCTGTACCTTTGTGCCTTCCAACAATTATATCATCCCAAATAAAAGTGAGGAGCTTGAAGCAAGATTTGCAGGTAATGAAATGAAAAAACCTCCAACTTTAAAAAATGTTGTGGTATGTACTAATTGAGGAGGAAACAAAAAGCTGTTTCTGCCTCCTAAATGGCGTTTAGCTGATTGAAAACATGTTCATTTGAGAATCATGATTCTCACCTGGTAGGAAATGCTACTAAAGTCACAAGGGTAAAACAGTATTACCTAAAAAAGTCTAAAATCAGAAGGCATGAAAAAGCTGTCTCATTCCATGCATGCAGTTTTGATGTCCTTTAGAGTCTGTGTTACAGTTTGCAGCATGCTCACAGTATATACATACAGTTTTGGATTTAGTGAAGACTCTTGCACAGTTTGCCATCCGCTATTGGTTAGTAATAAGAAAATAGCTCAATATTTTCAAAATAAACCTTTTGCTCTCCATCCTAGTACTTTAATGAGTCAGACTTAGTTGAAAATATTAGGATGAATGGGCATTAAAAAATAAAAAGCTGTGTAGTGAGGGTTATGAATATATGTGGTCTTTATAAACAGCAGGCAAAGTGATATGGATTAAATATACCAAGGTTGTATAAGCTCTCTTGTGCTTCTAAGCCATTAAACGTTCAGTTTCACAAAAATTGACTGTACTACAGTTACCATCCACATACGAATCTATAGCTCTGTTAGAGCCAATTTCAACCTAAATTCTGTTCATGAAGTTCTCATTTATTGAAGTGTCTCATGATTTGGTTCACTTGTGGTCCAAGTACTTGGCTATATTCCTTGTCAAGTATTAAGTTTTTCTAACTGTTGTTTCACTGAATTGGAATTTTTTCCTGTAAGTAAATACATGTACTGTACATATGATTAAAGCCATTGTGTGCATTTAAAAATTTTAGTATGATATTTGGTGACTATAATTGCATATGTTAAGAAAAGAACAGTGTATCTTTTTCTATTTAGATGGTAGGAGGTTAATTTTCTAAAGGATCTTAATGAAAGGCATAATGTGACTCCTGTGAAAGGCCAATACAGACACGGAGTCTGTGCTATAGCCATGATAAGAAGCTAGTGAGGCAGTTAATGTTAAAAGAGAATACAGAATAAATGTTAAAAGAGACTACAGAATACTGAGGCCATAGATTGCCATTTCAAAAGGAAATACTTTGACCAGTGTGTTTGCCATGCCCATATAAAGGAAGAGACTTGAATAACTGCCTTTTGGGGAAAATTAGCAGATTTAAGTAAACTGGCAGTGAAAGACAGGGAATTTGCAAGTATCAGAATGGAGTGAATGTGATGGAGGAAACTAATGGGATAGAAGTAAGAGTGGGAAATGAAGGTGAAGTATCCAGAACAGCTTTAAGTGTGTTAAAAGGTTTTAAAAGGTACATACCTGTTAAAAGTTGAGAGTACTGCTCTAACTGAAACAACAAAAGAATCACTGCTTGGAGCATTTGCAGCTATAAGAGCAGATGCAGTGACTGAGATTACCTCCTCTGTTACTCATTGAAACAGTTGTGGTAAATGTACTGAAATTCCTTTAAGCAGATGTGAATGTGGGAGGGTTGATACAATAGCTAACATGAGGACTGTGAATATCTTAAGCATCTTGGGTCAAAATTTGCCCCCCCTTCCCCAGTAAACATGCCCAGCTGACACCATCATGGCCCAGTTTCTGAAAGATTTTTTTTAAGAGATGGTTTATTTAATTTGTGAAGAAAAAGCAACACAATGTTTATCACCAAAATGTATTTTTTGAAGGTATTGATGACTACACATATTCCAGTGGTGATGTGAAAGCTTTAAAGTCCAATAGGAAAAAATACAGTGGGAAGACCCCACATCTTCTGCTAATGTTGTTACCCTCCTACAGACTTGAGTCGCAACAGCCCAGTCGGCGGAAGAAGCGTGCTCTAGATGCTGCCTATTGTTTTAGGTAACTATGCCTGCACATCCAGTATTCTTACACAGTCCTGGAAGCTTGGGAGGTGTTATGCAGTTGTTTATCATGTTTCTTTACAGCTGGCATTTATACAGAATATACCCTCATTCTCAGACCCAGTGTCTGTGTGTAGCAGGTGCCTGCCCAGTGGTCTCCAGTCCCACAGAGACAGGGATGGATTGTTGTGACCTTAGACAGCAGAAGCTCAGTTCCATCTGGGATAATTCCCAGATGCATTAGCCCCATAGTTGGAGCCAAATTATCACATTCCCTTTTTTCACCTACTCAGAGTCTCCTCTGTAGGACCTGGAGAAAAACACTTGAGTAGTCCTCCAGGGAAGCCATTAGCTTTGTCTATATGAGCAAGTCCTGCCATGTCTAAGCATCCTGTAATAACTGTAATTTCAGTTACAGCATGAACTGCTATTGATTTGAGTTAGTTGAGAATTTCTGTGACTCAAACTTGCCTGCCTGTGAAGGATCATTCAGGGAGCTTTTATTCCCAGTGTTGTCTTTGTTGTGACCGATGTGTTTGTATTTTATTTCCCAGAAATGTGCAGGATAATTGCTGTCTGCGTCCACTTTATATTGACTTCAAGAGGGATCTTGGCTGGAAATGGATTCATGAGCCTAAAGGATACCATGCTAATTTCTGTGCAGGAGCCTGCCCATATTTATGGAGCTCAGATACTCAGCACAGCAGAGTAAGTAACAGATCTGCTAATTTTCAGCTTCTGATTTATAACTGCAGGTTGAGCTATGTTTGTGGGACTGATGTCATTACCAGTGTCCAGAGTTAGTCTGAGTAACTAAGGATGATGAAAAGTGGCCCTACAGGGGAACTCACACATGGTCTCAAGCCTAGTGTTGAAGCAGGAGAAATGTATTGGCCCAGAGATTTACTTTTTTTATTATATATGGTCATTGATACAAATATGTGGTTGGGTTGAATACTTTTTGTGATTATGTAGCCTTTGGAGGTGGCTTGGAAAAGGCCTTTCATTATAGGTTTGAGTGGAAGATGGCTTAATGAGTTTGGTCAGCGTAGACACTGAGGGAGGCACTTTCAGAGTAACTAAAGGGCTGAGTTGTACTGCCTGGTCATCACCTACCTTTATGACCTACCATTTCAAGGTTAGCACCTGTCCTGCTGAATTTCATGAAAATCTACTGATAGCTATCTTTCTTTTACTTCAAAAGACATATATTCTTTCTTACACTTAGAAAATTTATATGGAAGGAAAGACTTCGTGTATGGGATGTTGAAGAACCAAACCAGAGTTGTCCGAGACGGGACTTTTTATTTTAGAGATTAGATGTGGTATTTTAGCCAACTGCCATAGTATGAGTAGTATTCTGCTATGAAGTGCTAATTTCCTCTCAGCTGTCACTAAGGATGTCTAGACAGTAAATGCTAGAGACAGACATTTGCATCACAGTTGTCATAAAGTAAGAATTTCACCCTTGGGTCCATACTAAGAATGATGTCTCCCCTTTTTCAAGCCTCCCTTTGAATGACAGATCAGTGACAGCCTGCAGGGAGAACTCACCATGTCCAAGGGACAGCTTGAGTTCCTTTTGGTTGGTAAAACCATGATATCATGTTCTTCCTGAGCTTACCGGCCTCTTTGTAGCTGACACTGTCTGTGACATTGTACTGTTAGCAACGTCAGCAGGCAGAGGTATAAAAAAGTTGAGTATGTTTCTCTGCTGATGTGCAGTAGTGGTGTACACGTTTTGGAACTGCACTTGTTTTTAAAGGAAAGAGGAAGAGTAACTGTCATGGTCACAAATATGTGGTTTGGATAATTGCCCAAAAAGCCAGAAGTTGCCTAATAAAGTAGTTAGTGTTGCTGTCCTGAACAGATCTTCTGTCTCTCTAAGCTGCAAATGTTGTGTGGAAGTTCTAGGAAAAGGTCACTTAGTGTTTGGCTAAGGCATTAATGGCATCCTCAGGAGCACCTGTGCAACATCAGTGGCTAACACTAGGCGCTTCCCTTGCAGAGAACCATGCATAGTAATCCAGGATGACATAGGTGGTAAATCCATGCAACTGGCTCCCAGCAAGACTAACTGCAGCTTGAGTCCTGGCACTTGCAGGGTGGCATTAATAGACTTAATTAGCATAGCCAGAGGGTAAAAGAAGAGGAGGGTCTATGCTCTGAAGAGGTCTCTTTACTCTTTGGTCACTTGTAAATCCAAAATCCTGTAAACAGCAAATGGCAAACTGAATAAACAGATAAAAATCTTTCCATTTCCTCTGTACTCATAAATATAATGTGCCTGTTGATTCAAAGGACAGCATTTAGAGGCAGACTCGAGATATGTACCTGCTTAGATGCTTTGGACAAAACCTTAGGAAATTCAGGCATATTGTGAACACCAGATTGAAATGGAAAAGCATTAAAAAACCCCCCTAAAATCCAGGAATCTTCATATTGCTTTCAGTGGGCATTCTCTCAGGTGCTGTGGAAGGAAGTGATGCTGAAAACAGTTTGCTCATTAGAAACAGCTGCCTTAATCTGTCTTTTTTGGTTTCTCCTTCTAGGTTCTCAGCTTGTATAACACCATAAATCCAGAAGCTTCAGCCTCTCCGTGCTGTGTGTCCCAGGATTTGGAACCCCTCACCATCCTCTACTACATTGGAAAAACACCCAAAATTGAACAGCTGTCCAACATGATTGTAAAGTCTTGCAAGTGCAGCTAAAGGATATCCCTGAAACAGCATGATGTGTGTTTATAAAAAGAAAAGATAACCAAGGAGAAGAGAGAGAGAGTGAGAAGGAAAGAAAGAAAAATAAAAACCCGGGTTCATCAGTGTTAAAAGAAAAAAAAAAGAAGAAAAAAAAAGCGGTACTAGTCTGAACTGTTTGAAAGTTTGTTTTGTTTTTGTTTCTTTTTTAAACTGGCATCTGAAGCAAAACATTGAAGGCTTTTTCCTACATTTCACCTACACATAGTGTGAGATAGACAAGAAGCAAAGTTAAAGAAAAAAAGAAACCTTTTAAAAAATAAACACTGGAAGAAATTTGTTAGTGTTGCTATGTGAAAGGAAAAAAACAGGAAAATCCCATGAAGTGGAGTTGCTGTATCTGTCCCGTGCCTTACTTGATCTCTCTGTATTGTTATGCAATAGGCATCCTACCCATTCCTCTTAGCTATAGAGTTAACAGTGCATTATTTATTTGTGTGTAAAAACTATCAAATGAACATTTCTGTATCACCATTGGAAAAAAGGCAAACCAGCCAATGTGGACAAAGTGGAGACCAAATAAACTTCCAGAAATATAAAGCCTAAAGGAACACAAGCTCAAAAGAATCAGAAAAGTAATGGTTAGTTAAGTTCGATTAAAATAGAAATCAGTTATTACATTACTGACAAACTCTGCCTTTAAAATTCCTTATTTTTCATGCCAGCTGCCTAGAGAGACTTTTTGTAAGGTCTCAAACCCTTGTTTTAAATACTGAATAATTTACTAATAAAGGACACTCTGTTTCAGTCTCAAAGACAAGTCTATAAGATTTTTTTTTTTACTGTAAATGATTTAAAATGTCAGTTTAGTAAACCAGTGAAATATTTAACATGTACTGGTCTAATCTTCAGACCTTAATATGTTGCTGTATAGCTATGCTATGGGAATTTTTTTTTGTTCTTTTGGTATATGTAACCATACCTAGAGTATTACAATAGGTGGGTAGTAAAAGCCAGCTTAATTGGAAACATATCTGTAGATCTCTATTTGTAAACTATTAAAAAATTACGTACTTTATGTGTAATGTGTAAATTTTCACCATATTTTTGTACTCTGTAATACTGTCAGCTCTCATGACTTTGAATTTGAATTTGGGGCTCTTTTGATCACTCAGAATCATGTGTTTCCCTCTAGCTGGCCAGTATGAGTAGAGTCCCTATATTTTGACTTGCACTACAAATACATGTTTTATAATAATTGCTATACATGTGCTTTGTATATTGTTCATCATTATGACATAAGCTACCTGACTCCATTTGCTTTTCTGTTTTATAAAAAAAGGATGGATTAAAGCAGTCTTCCCCCCCTGCTCCTCCCCTCCTCCTCCAGTTGTCCCCATTCATAACGCTTGGGTCGTGTTGTGGTTTGGATTTCTGGGCCTTCCCATTTTCTTTTGGCTGTAGACATTCAAACAGGTGGGCAGGGAGCGAGGTGTCGACAGAAGTCCCAGCCTGGCTGAGGCAAGGCAGAGCCTTGCAGAGAGTGGCAGTGACCCCTGTGCAGGAGGCTGTAGGGAGCGGCTGCCGCAGCGATGCCCCGCGCGGAGCGGGAGCGGGAGCGGGAGCGGAGCGCACTGGGATGCATCGGCCTGGCACGCAGGAACTCGGTCCTGCAGCTCCTCTGCGGGGCTGCTCCTGCTGCAGGTAACAGGTTCACCTTTGACTTCTGCAGTGGTACAGCAGGGCTCTTTAGGCTTTTGGGCTATGTGTAAGGATTGGCAGGATTGATTTTCGCAAGTTTGCCAATTTTTTTTCTCGGCTGAGTTCATGTTAAAGGTTCTTTTACAAAAATGAAGAAGGAAAATGAGGGTTCCTAGGGTTTTGTTGTTGTTAAAACATTTTCATGTTGTAGAGGGAGTAAAAAGAAAAAGATTACATCACACTTCATTTTAAAATAGCCCCAACCTAAATAAGAATAAAAATAATTCTGAAGAAGGCACAGTCATTTCATTTCACGTGATGAATGCTTCTGCAGAGCAAAGCTGGAAGCCTGCAATGCAAGCATTCTACTTGGATGAGAAAGACATTTTCTGCCATTGCCCTGAGCAATGTTGGGAGGACACTCTTGAGCTTGGTGTTGTCAGCTCCAGTTTTAAGAAGTGCAGTTTGTTTGTCTTCAGCAGAATACTGGTGAAAACTGAGGTGCCACAGTGCCTCGCACAGGCAGCTCCTCAGGACTTCTGTGAAGCCTGTGCTTATTGCCTAGATGGGAACATAGCCCCAGAGATGATATAATCCCACCCATTGGCTCAGGAGGAGAGGGTATGTTAGGCTTCTGATTTACTTAGTGAGCTGAGGTGAACAGGTGAAGAATCTGTCCTGCTAACACTTGCTTGAGCCAGACTAACTCCAGTGAGAAGATGCACTGAACTCAGTGAAACTCCTCAGGGTAATGCATACTCTGGATTTTGCTGTATGACAACAGTAAAATTAGTTTTATCAGGTTCAGTATGAGAACTGTATTTTTGTTGGACAGGAGAGAAGACAAGGGTGAGCACATTCTACAAAACTTAAAAATATTTTTGCAGTTCTCTGATACAGGAATGCAGCTCAAAACCACTTTTGAAAAAGTGGAATGGGAGATAGCATAGTTGTCCAACTATACTCACTGTGTGCTGGATGCAGCTGAAAATTTGGACTGGGGAGTTTTTCTCTAAGTATAAAACACTATTTCTGTAAGTCATTGCCCCAAGATAATTTTTTAAAAATTTCTATTCTTCCAAATGCACTGATAATATTTGAAATTCTCCATTTTAAGGCTCCTACATTTTTTTTTTCTTGTTCATTCGGCATGTATTTCCCTTTAATTACCAAGGGTGTTAGGCCTGATCCTACAATATGCAGAACTCATGGATGAAATTTCCCTCTGCAGAGCGGGGTCAGTCCTTAGCACCTCTCAGGTCTGATGTATATACCCCTCCAAAGATCTTTAGATGGGTCTGCAACAGCTCAAGGACTTTGTGCTACGGGGCCTTATTTTGGCAAGGTGATTGCCACTGTCTGAGCAAAGTCCCTGAGAACTGATGGGAAATGTTCAGCATCTTGAAAGATCAGACCCAAGGGGCTGACTGGGGCTGAGGGGGAATCATAGCACTTAGCTTGGTGGGGTAGGACAGTACTTACATGTTTGGCATCAACACAACTGTGTGGTTGGCGTGGTTTAAAGGAGAAGAAAAAAAGGAACTTAAAGAACAGCTGTATTGTACTTTGGTGATTGATTACTCTGTATTTTAACACATTGTATGTCTGTTTTTGTGGTGCTCTAGTGGTAAATAAATTATTTCAATTATATGCTGGTGTTGCTTTCATATAGCAGTGTTCTTCTGGCACAGGCAGTTCCTCAGCTCTGGAATGTTAAATCCCTGCAAAGCCTGATTTGGTGTGGGATTTTGTCATGTGTGACCTTGATGTGTTCCACCGCAGGCTGAGGTGAAGAGCACCCTTCCAGGGTGAGGGTGGATCATACCTGCTATGGGGGTTGCTCTCCCCTCAGCCACTGTAGTCATGTCTTGGTCTGTAGACAGCTGCCTCAATTATATCAGTTTACCAGGACCAGCCATGTGGCACATGGAAGTGTTTCGTGACATAGGATTCCCTAGTTTCTTGTCCATTTCCACATACTCTGCCCTGTGCAGTTGCATTATCTAAGCAAACAAGAATTAAGGAGCCTGGAACTGCAGCTTTTCATCAGGCTGTAGTCACTTAAATAAAACTGATGGAAGGAAGGACTTCAGGATTGAATCATTGCTTTTAAAGTTGATAAAATTACGTATGAAAATTCTTGCAGACCAGGGACTAACGAGGAGACCAGGGACTGCTCTTTCTGGTGCCTTCTTTGGCATCTAAGGAGCACGTAGCATTTCTTGGCTTAAATGAAAGAGCACGTTTATGCCAGATTGTTTAGGGTTATTGTGATAAATTATAACAAATGGACTCTGTGGTCTGTCAATATGTTTAAGAATGTAACTTGGGATGAGCATTAAAAACAATCTTAGGGGCAATTCCACCATGGTTACACTCCAGCCTTAATTGATTTCAGTGAGTTTACACAGGCATAAAGCTATAGTCCTTCAAAATTTTCCAGATGCCAATTTTTATTCTATTTTTAGCTACCCAGGCACGTGCTTTGATGTGAAAGTAATCCACCAGCCTCATTCGTACCCAAAGAAGCCCTCACGCTGCCTGGAGGTGCAAATATCTTTGCAGCCCTGTCTGCTGTATTCATGAAGTCAGTGAAGAACAGAAGGGTTTGGGGAGAAATGCTGATTGGAAATCGTAGGTGAGAAAGTGGTCATGGTGCCTGTAACTAGAGGAACAAAGTGGAGGGAACACTGAGTGCTAAAAGAGATTTTATAAAATGGGACTGAAAAGATGGAAGATTTCCCATGATAATGAGATTTATGCAGAGTATTTTGATGCTGGGCTTGTCTTCATTTTGTTAACACAGTGTCTACAGATTGTATTAGTGAAGCCCTTACTGTGCTTGAACCAAATTGTGGTTAATAAATGTGGAATATTCAAAGTAGGAAAAAAACCAAATCATGTAAATGTCTTGAAAACCTTTTTTTAGGCCAAATTCTGCCTCTTAGTTCAGACAGAACAGATTCTATGAGGAGCCATGAGTTCTGGAAGAAAATAAACCAAGAGGTTATGTAATTATATGTGGTTATAAAGTAGATGTGAAGTAATGTAGTTGGCTTGTCAGTGGGTATGGGTGTAACAGTAATTTCTTCATCTGTATAAAAATAAAATTAAATGGAACAGAAAGCTGATGAGAACTTCCAATCAAATTTGATATGCTCATTTAATGAAGTAACCTGCTGGAATTTAATACAGAACCCCTGGGGTATAAACCTTTCTTCAACCATATGGTGGTCCAAGGAACAGATATTTCCTATAAATGGGGTATTTTAGTGCCAAACCAAGATGATTGCAGGAGGAAGGGTCAATGATCATTGATCTTTGGGTCTCAGCACTGTTTGCTCTTATTATAGGCAGGTCTTGATTGAATGATTCACGAACCCATTCCAAAAATACTTGCTACAAGAAAGGGGACAAGGAAGATGAAACTGGCAAAGGGCACCAGAGTCTCTTCTTGTTCGCTAAAATACACCTTGAGCTCCCACATACTGTTTGATCCAGCTGATTAGAGATTGATGTAACCAAAATGTTAACATGTGAGTACCCATTTGATCAAAAATCAAGTGGCTGGGGCCACAATAGTGTTCAAACCTGAATCACTTTTGTGAAATTCAGTTAGGTCCAGTCTCTGCAACTGATTTGTAATCAAACCTTTATCACCAAACTTTTGCTGGGGCCTGTAAGGCTTTGAGCTCAATATGTCAGAAGTTCTTGCAGCTGAGCTGCTCTGAGCATGCCAGATGCAAGTCTCACAGCCCAGTCTTCTATTTTTTCTTCCAAGAACAAAGGCACATAAATATAATTGCCACTCATAGGAATGGCAGTTGGAAGCAGGCAAAATGTCCCTGTGCATCAAGGTGTTTCCCAGAGAGCCGGGAGTGTTACAGGCCGCCTCATTCTTCTTAAAGATCAGCAATATGGGACTGTGTGATGGTTTTTGGCCATCTGATGGAACCCACATGAAATGAATTGATGGCTTCATTCCAGTTCCTAGTGTAAACTTGTTGGCAGTCTCCAAGGATATGCAGACTAATTTCATCCATCAAAAGCAGAAAATATCTTTATCTGGAAAAAAATGTATTTTTTTTTCCCTTCGGAAAAATGTAAATACAAGACAAAATATGCAGCAGTTCACGAGCAAGTTATGCATTCCTCTGCAGTGTGTAACCTGTTCTCAAAGAGGTGGTCTGTATCAATTTGTGACCAGTTGGGAGGGAAAGCTGCATTTGGAGATACTCTGAAATATATTGTTTCCTCTGCGTCTTCTAGGAAACTCTCAGTTGCCATTAAAAAAAATTTAAAAAAAAAATCCAGAAATAAGCAAATGAACTAACATTTTTCACCTTGCTAGCCAGCTATGATGAATAACACAGAAGGTGAATCACTGCAGATCCCGAGTGTCAGATACAGCCAACTGATGTACACAAGCTTGGGTCATAGAAAGTGGAGCAGGAAAGATGAACACAACAGAAGGTTTTTGTCAGCATAAGTATAGGCCCTACATAACACCACAGGAAAACTGGACTAGTTTTTGTTGTACTTTCTGCTTTGGACTGCTTCCATAGTAAAAAGCCATTCCCATTTCTCATCCTTCAAAAAAAGAGGTGTCTTTAGGGAGGTAGGAATTTACCTAGGAATAACTGAAAGTCACTGATACATTTTGAGATCATCAGCAGTCAGGGGACATAATTTAAATGAGCTGCTAACAAAACATTAATTAACTTTTCCTGCAGCTAAGCACCCCTTGCTGTTCTGGCCTCTATCTCTTATTTTAGTGTTAAAAATTCCTCCACTGCTTTGCGGTAACAGATGGTGTCTATCAAATAGTCAAAATCTCAGAAAGTATCCCAAGGACTGAGGAGGAGATTTCAAGCATTAAACCCCCAGGTTTCTCTAGTTCCTGGTCCCTTAAAGCAACTCTGTAACACACCAGATGATCTGCAGGCTGTGCACAAAGCAGGACCTCAAATGCACTCTCAACAGTGGGCTGTCCATGTAAATGCAAAAATACTCTGTTTTGATCTTCACAAGATACTCATGGACTCACTCAAACAACTGTCTCACTGATCAGCCATCCTCCCCCACTGTAAGCCCTGTGAGCAGCATAGGAGGGATTCATGACCCTCACCCATGCCAGGGGAAATTTGCCCTCAGAAGCCGATAAATGTGTATATGCAAAAATATGTGTCATGGGTTTCAGAGAGGAAAACCCCATTGACCTGGATTTTAGCTCAAGTAGATTTCTTCTCAGTAGCTGTTAAAGTGCTGTGGTTTGGGTTCAGAGTGAGGATAGTATTGATAATCCACTGATGCTCTGGGCTTTTTGCTAAGTCGTTTGCTAGAGCAAGGACTTTTTTTTCCCCTTGGCCTCTGCCAGTGAGGAGGTGAGCAAAAGAAACTAAGGGGGAGCACAGCTAGGACAGGTGACCTGAACTGACCAAAGGGATATTCCATACCACAGAACATCATTCCCAGTATATAAACTGGGAGAAGTTACCTGGAAGGGCAGCCAGTTTGGGTTCAGGAATGGGATCTGGCATCGATTGTGCATTACTTGGTTTTTTGCTTTTACTTGCCAGTATTATTGTATTTTACTTAATTTTCAACCATTAAACTGTTTTTATCTCAACATACAAGTGTCACTTGGATTCTCCTCCCCATTCCACGAGGGTGAGGAGGGTTGAGTGAGCAGTTGTGTGGTGCCTCATCTCCAGCTGGGTTTAAACCCATGATGCACTTGCAAGCAAGAATTTACATAGTGAAAAAGAAAGAATCAAGTCATGCTTGATCCATTTCTGTGGATACATAGATTAAATTGGTGTATATAAATGTAAAGACCTCTTTAAAATTTACATTGGGTTGCAATGTTTATATATATAATTTTTTTAATGTATTTGTAAGCCACTCCCTCTATTTGCTAAATAACTGCACTTTCTGGACATTTTCACTACATGTATTCTTAATAGTCTTGCTGTATGGCTCCAGGGAAGAAAAAAGGAAATTTCAGAGACTGATTCTCTTCTGGGTTACTCCTTGATAGCAGTTTGGGTTTGTAACTTGCATTGCTGGATGCAGGAAATTACTTTTGGAGGCAACAGAGTTGAAATGACTGGTCTCATTCCCAGTCTCTTATTCTCTTACTTCAGCTTTACTACAGCACAACTGTTTCAGCAGGGGACAAACCAGGCTTTAAAGTCATTTGTCTAAGAATAGTCAGACTCAGTTTGCTATTTTACTAGAGCCTTCACACAAAGCATATGTGTTTGTGAAGTGTTTGAACACTGATAGCCACAGTAGCCTGCAAGCAGGAATTTCTATTGCACATTTGAGCTTGTATTTGAAATCTAGAAAGATTATGAACGTGGCAGTCTTCTGGAGAAGGAAATTGATCTAATTATCATTTAAACTGGTATATTTTTCAAGGTGTTGCTGCTATTTTTATATCATCCAGCAGCATTGAAAATAACATTCTCTAATGCTGGAATCAATTCTTTACTATATTTATTGCATGGGTGTAATATATAACTTTAGCCTGGAGAAAACTATCCTTTTCAGTTGCTTATACTTCTCTCAAATAGTTTTCAGTCTGACCTTTTGATATTGAAATCCAGCCCAGAGATAAATTTGTCTACACAGTTTTATCAGGCTTTACTGAGATATCTTTGACTTCTGAGAGTAACAGGTAAGTATATTTGCCCTACACTTTTCAATCATGCACAGCTCAGCTTGAGAGCAGAATTCAGTCATTTGCACTCTAGTTTGTTGGGGTCACAGTCAGATGAGTCTATCAGCCTCCATTTCAAACATGAAAGCAGATTTCCAGTGTTTCTGACTGAGCTGTGTTGAATTAACACAGCAAATCTACTTGAGTCTGCAGAATTACCAAAGCAGCCCATGGAGTGAAGTTTTGTTCTGTGTAGTTTTCCAATGGAGAATATGCTCTTTTCAAGGGAAAGGCCTTTCTCCCATGCCTCTGGCATACAACAACAATGTAGCACAAGTGAAACAACTGTCATCTTTTTTCTTTGGAATTTAAGAATGAAAACATCAGGATTTCAGGTTCTTGTTGAGAAAAAAAAAACGGTGAGGAAAAATAAATAGCTAATCATCTAAACTGTTTTCAGCCTCAACAATATTCTTCCCAGAAAAAAAAAATAGCAGCATGGACTGGTCCACCTGTGTAAGTGTCCCAGTGAGAAGCTTCTCCAGAAAGAGCCCTGCCCCTTCCTGTCTGTATTAAGAGGACAAACACCTCAGTGCCAATGCCCTCCATTAATGGAAAGGGTTGACAGACACTTCTTAAAACTGCTTGTTGCTGCATTTCTCTCTTGCAGTTGGGCTTTTATTCATTGCTCAGCAGTGGCAACTTGACAAGAGAAAAAAGCTGTGATGGCCCTTTGAAATAAGGTAGATGCAGAAGACAAATTGTGTTCAGGCACACCTGGATGTTCAACCACAGTCTGACCTAAGAGAAAATATAAGTGTGAAGAAAGAATCTTATTCAGCAAAAAATTAACTACAAAGAGCAAGAATCATACCCTGCATCCCCAGAGAGAAACAGGAAGAAGGAGAAGGTTTTTCACCAAAGACCTGCTTAGGAAAGTGCAAGAACAGTGACTCTCTCTCTCTCAAGGCACTACAAAAAATAATGACACATCCCTAGGCTGGCCAGGCACTGCGTGGGAGTAGCTTCATCACAGTCTAGTTTCAGCTTCCTCATGCACTTGGGTTGTTTGGCGGTATGTGTCTGTCTCTGATTCCTAATTTATTCCTTTGAAATCTTTTCAAGGGTAATCTGCCACAGAATGTGTTTGTATAAAAGGATGAAAGTAGCAAATGTCCACATGAAAAATAAAGGTCAATCAGACACTTTTTATGTGAATCATCATTACACCCATACTTCCTGCTGGAATAATTAGGAGATTTGTTTAGAACACTGTGCTTCTTTTGATTTATTCCAAATCTGTTGTAAATTACTGACTAGAGATTACATGCTGAGCATCTTTGTACTAAAATAATTCTTAATCCATACCAAAAATTTTCAATTTGCTTTAAGGGAACTTCTTCCAGAGGCTAAAGGACAAATCTGTTTCTTTTATCTCTTCATTCTGCAGCCTGTGTCCTGAAGTTTCTGTCTCAATGCCATGAGCTCGTGATGTTGATTTTCTTGTATCTTATGTTGACAGCTCTTGAAAAAGTGTATGGCATTGAAGTTTGCCCATCAGTTTGCCACATAGACCACTGATAGCTGGGAGACACACATGGCTTTGAGTAAAATGGGTTAGCTTGAAGCTGAGTTCCTAAAAGTGAAAGAAAACTCCCAAATTCCTAATCTTGGAGCCCATATTCCAAACCAGTCACAGTCATCCCTCTTCAAGTCTGCTTCCAGAAACTCAAGGTTTCTAAACAGAAGGTACTTTTCTTGAGAAATAGAACAGGAAGGCCAGAAAGTTCTTTAGATCTGTTTATTGGCTTGGAAACCTAAATATATTCCTAGCTAAGGAATGCTTACTTGAATACAACTAGACATATGCAATGATCAAGTACAGTCAAATTCTTCTTGTCTCAAAAAAGCAAAGGAGACTTCTCTGCAGAACCCATAGTAAAGAGGGCTGGTTAAAATGGGGATGTCCCTGGAGGTGTTCAAGGCCAGCCTGGATGCGTCCAGGGCAACCTCATCTAGTGGGTGGCATCCCTGCCCATGGTGGGGTGGTTGGAACTTCAAAATCTTTAATGTTCCTGCCAAGCCAAACCATTTTGTGATTCTAAGATTAGCTCCAAATAAATCATGAAGATGACACTGCTGAATAGCCATTGGATTTCCAGCATTCAATTAACATTTTATTTGTTTGATTGATGTATTTTTGGGGGGGTTTAAGATAAAATTTGGTGCACTCAGCCTTCAAATCCAACATTATTCAACTGCTTAAATGAGAAATATTGTGTTTTTTTGTTCCTAGTTTAATACAGCAAGCAAACAGAGATCAAAGTGTCTTGAGAACTACATTTAATTATAATCGCTGCCACAAATGCCAGAGCAAGATGTGGCTCTGTCATAAAAGAAAACACAGTAAAACAATATTATGCAGTTTACAAATTCCATCAAACCACTGTACAAATAAACAATGCTACTGAATCACACAACAAATCATCTTACAATTAGGCCACACAAGACCATCTGGTTTGCAAACCAGCCTACAAGCCAGAGGAAAACTTTGAAGATAAATATTGCCATATGTGGAAGCCCAGGAAAAATATTGCTTACTAGCACGGAGCATCATTTTGAAATGTAATTCTCCGTGGGAATTGAAGATTTCTTACAGAGGCTAATATGTTTTGCAAGAAACCTCACAAAATGGAAGCATAAGGTATTATAGATAGGCCCAGAGACTGCAAAGGAATGAAAGCCCTTTTAAAGCAGCTGGATTTAGCCTGTCTGCTGCTTGAGTATCTAAGTTAAATTGGAAGTTGTAACATTTTGTCTGTCCCGGACTTTTGTCTAATTGCATAAAGGAAACATCCTGTTCTTTCTCAGTCAAAGTGTACTGATAATGGAAAAAAAGTAGAACTTGGTCTACATGAGCTTTAAATGGCTAAAGTAGCATTATTTAACCACTCCTTATTATACTGATAATCAGAGATTCTTAGCATTCTGATGGAACAGTTTTGCAAAACTCAAGGTCTAAGGATCAAGATTTACCAAAGCAAAGAGATATTTGGAAAGTCTGGCCTCAAGTCACATACAGGTTGTACAGTTTAGGAGACAGGAATTCAGCATTCTTTAAACATCAAGGCACTGTAAGATGCCTGAAAACAGACACCAATAATCAATAAACATGTCTAAAATCTTCTCTCAAAGATGCTGGCAAAGGAACATGTTTTTTCTAAAGTCAGAGGCATGTTCCTCCTTAATATTGGTGATTCAGGGTCAGGTCCTGAATCATAATGGTCAGCAAAGGAGAATATTAAAAAAGAAGAAAATCATAAAAACCCACAAAATCAACATCAGCCACTTATCCATCTGAACAAATTTTGATTAAAATAAAAAATGCAGAAGTGTTTCATTTGTTTGAAATTTACAATCTCTGTGCTGTTCTGCTGGTTTGTTCCAAATTTGTTTTGCCTTATACCATGAAAAACCATGAACATTTGAAAAGAGTTTATCTTTCATGCTTTGAAACAAATAAATGAGAAAAAAAAGTTGAAATATTGAAGGGATAGTTTAGAACATTTATAGAATGATAAAATACGCTTTAAACTGTATTGGTTTATATGCATTATATAGGGTATAAAATTGCTTGAAAGCTTATAATTGACATCTCTGGCTCATTAAATGTTTTCTTTCTGTTACAGGTATTTCTCATAAAGTTGATCAAAGGTTTGGATTCTCCAGAAAATAGCTCATATGTTAAGAATAACTCAGAAGTGCTGAAGTCACATTTTTATTCTTGCAGGGTTACTAATGAAACCTATACTCTTGCTACTGAGGTTTTAGAGATGAGTTTAAGCAAAGTTTTTACAAACTAAGAAAATACCTTTAGAAAGGCAGCCCCCACTCCCAGTTTTCAGCCTCATGGCAAAAGTAACATCCCTACAGTTGTCTTGATTTAAAATTTTTCCAATCTGTGGTGTCCAGTGCATCATCCTGAAGAGGTGTTATAAAACTAATTGGGGTTGTAGAGGTTTTTGTTCCACTAAGATGTGAAGTTACACACACCTGTGTCACATCTCAAGCTGTCCTGATGCACACTGAGCAGGGTCTCTACTTGCTGCATTAGTTCAGTCCAGTGATTTCAGGGAAGGTCTGATTTATGTCAACACATGCCTTGATAAAACAGAAAGAGAAACAAAAGTGTTATTGGCCTGACTTTGGATTTTTGTAGCTTTGGGGCATCAGAGTATTTCATCACATAATGGCTGCTGCATGTCACAGGGAACGCTGCTGTGCTTTATGTATATTACCAGCTCATGAGAGTATTTCGCTCTCTGAAGTTTCTCCTAAAGCTCCTTAGATCACAAGGAGGAAAAAACATGGCCTGCTCTAAACTATAACAAATGAGTCTTTTCTCAAGTTTGCTGGCTGATGTCTTACATGGTTTGAGGTGCAGTGCCTGCATTTTCAGGCTGTTTGTACTACGTGGCCAGTGCAGAATGGAAGATCTGTCCTTTTGGCACCACAGGGCAGCAATTTTCATGAAGATACATGTGATATGCAAAGATCTGCCAGTTTACATCTATGTAGATCCCAATTTTGTCAGATTTATGCTGGTGGTTAAAATGGCGAGCAAGCAGGCTGTGCAGGCCTCAATTTATGATCTTTACATTACTTACTGCTTTTTTATTTCATACAGCAGCAATTGTATTACCTGATTTGACATCAGACCTAGACCTACATGGAGCGAGAGGAAAACCTGATATTTTCTTTCACTGGGGCAGAGACAGCTAAAATTTTGGAGAAAACCAAGTCTTACTACTTAAAAGGATTTTCTCCCCAAATAACTATGGTCTCAGGCTTTGACAGAGCAGTACCAGCTTCTCCTGGCTGGAGATGTGCTCATAGCTAAGCATCAGCACTACCCCAGAGATGGCTTAAAACAAGTGTGAGTCACAGAAAGGAGAGCTTTGGATGTCCCAAATTTGGAAAGGATTTGGAAAGGGAGTAGGACAAGGAAAGGCAGGGAAGGGCAAGAAGGGCAAGAAAAGCACCAATGACTGGGAGAAAAGGGTCACTTTATCTCTGTGTTTCTTCCTCTGTTGCCTGCCTGTCTCCTGGTATTTCCACCACAGTGTGCAAAAAAACAGTCAGAAAGAAAGACTCCTCCTCCCAAGTGCCTGGATTTTGTCTGAAATGGGAGCAGGAGATGCAGGAGATGAAATCTCCCTCATCCTTGCTGAGGCCTGTCTCTGCAGCTGATTTTGAACAGCACTGAGTCATGGCAAAAGACATCAGGAACTCCCTGAAGCCAAATAAACCCTTGCCAGCATCCCAAAGGGGATTCCCAGCCACCTCACTCATGTGCAGTGCCTCTGGCATCCAGTGGCTTGCCCAGATTTATGTATTTATTTATTTATTTGTTTTATTCACCTCTGTTTTGTCTGGAAAAGACTTACCTGTTTCTCCTCCTGCAGCTCAGGTCTTTCTTTCAGCTCCTGCCAAGTCCAAGGGGCACTAGTTTTGCCAGCCTCTTTAAAGGAGGAGTCATCCCTCCTCCCTTGTCAGGTTGGCCAGCAGCCAGCTCCTGAGAGGTGAGCAGGACTTGCAAGGAGAGGGATGCGGTGCCATAGCTGGAGGGAGAGATGTCAGGGTAGGAGATGTAGTGTTTGGCACCCTGCAAAGGCTGTGGGGCTGGAGTATCACCCTGGGACGTGGCTTTAGCCCTGGGCTGAGCTTCCAGTAGGGACACAACCACCTCTCACACAGGGGTGATGGGAAAGGCAAATCAGATGGAGAGAGGAGGAAAAGTGATGCTAAGTGGCACCAGGAACCTTTTCCAGCCTATGAATATGGCCCTTAGCTCCTGGCATATGTAGGCTTAGCTCTGCCACGGACAGCCTCTTTCCCCCTTGCCAGTGGATGCCGTTCTGGCTGGGACAAGACTCTCAGCTGCTGCCACAGCCAGGACACTGTCATCCATGGAAACACACCAGTTTGATTCATCTTTGTATTTTCATCCGTGCCTTGCTTGGAGAGCTGCCCAACTAGCGTCTCCAAGGAGAGGGGCCGATGGTTGGCAAACCTCTGGCAGTCAGACCTCACCAGGGGCAAGGAGTGGACCCTTCCTCAATTTTTGGGGTTGACTTGGGCCCGGTTGTGCTCTTACCACAGGCTCAGACCCACCGGGTGGAAGGGAGAGCATCGTCAGCACCGCCGAGATCCAACGCCCTTCACTGCGGCTGCACACACAGCACTGTCCTGACATTAAATAAATAGTAAAAAAAGAGAGATGGAGAGAGAGAGTGAAACGTACACCCTCCATTTCACGCAGTGTCCAAAAGCCTGGCTGTCAGCATCCCGCTGGACTCCCTCCAGACAGGTATTCATTACATAGATTTGACTTTTTAAATACGATAGAAATGAGAACTGCAAACTTAATATGTTTTTCTTCTTGGGAGATGAGGGGGCAGGAGGGAGGGGAATAGCATTTACCTCATAATTTCCCTTTCTCTTCCCCCCTCTGTGTAAGCCACATTATTCTTTCTGCAAAGGTACTTGGGGAAACTTGCTAAAATTTTCCCTCATGCTTGAAATTTACTTACCCTGGGTAACAGGAAATGTGGTGTCTTGTGATGTAGATTGTTATACCAGATGGTAATCTTAGCACATGCTATTTGTGTAGATCTGTGGTGCAAGTGAGTCATCATTCGTAGCTGACCTTCACTGCTGTGAAAATACTTCTTTCAATAATAACAACAACAATGACAATAACAATAACAAACAACCTTTCGACAGGGATCGGCTCCGCCTGGCGTGAGCACAAGCGCCTGCTGTGCAGCCGGTGAAGGTGGGTCCTGGGCTCTCGGCAGAGCACGGTTACAATCCCTCTGGAGCAGGATCCAGGACTCGTTACTAGTCTTTCCATTGGCTCTTCTGAGCTCTGGATCAGGCCCAGGTCGTGTTGCATCACATTTCTTTACAGCCTCCTGCACTCCTCTGTTGACAGAAAGTACTTGCCCTTTTTCTGCCATATAGGAAGAGGCTCAGCCCCTTAATCAAACCTAAATAATGGGACTGGCTTGATGCTCTTTTCAAAGGCTCTGCAGCATGCTGAATTTAGCAGAAAGACTCTGAGATGCATTACTCCTGAATCAAAATAATTCTTGTAATTTCCTCACCTTAAAAAGGAGTATTTTTACTTGAGACAGGTGACAAAACCCATTGATATTTCAATAGCTTTGCTGGAGCCTCCCCCACCACCTGTGACAGCTCAGCCTTTCTTATCCATTCTTCTTGTGTGCACAGATAATTCTGAACATGGGTTCCTGCTTCAGCATATCTACAGATCTAAGCCCAGATCCTGCAAGGGCTCTATTGGTGCAAGTTTGAGCTCATAAATTGAAATTACATTTGTTATTAGTAGTGCCACTGCAGTCCTGTAGAAATCCAGGCATAGTATTTGACTCCAGTGTTTCCTGCAGCAATGAATTCCACTCTGGGAAGAAGCATTTCCTTTCATTTTCCTGAAGTTGTCCTTCTACTGTGGGATTTAAGAAAAAGATTCATTTTATTTTCCATTAAAATTAAAATACTGGATGCTAGCAGAAAGTGGTTTCTGGCTCTTTGTAAATATGAAAAACTCAGACCTTACTAGCTGTGATAATTTTCCAGAGCTATTCTTCCAGGCATTTCAGCATCTACTTCATTGTGTCCTAGGAAAGAGGATGAGAGTTTCAGACCAGGGTGCATATTCTGCTTAGAAAGTTGTTTGATAAAATAAATAAAGCATTTAAGTAAGGAGAGCCCAGAAGCCTATCATATGTCAAACTTTTCAAAACCAATTACAACTCACATCTGATAGAGTGAAAATCACACTGACAATTAGATCAAGAATGGCTGATTAAATTCCTCAGGCTTCCCAAATCACAACGCCAGTATTTGTTTCAAAGACCTTATAATTACTGTATTTGAAAGGCTGTTATTCAATACTCTTCTCTAACTCTAAATTGCTCCTGATGTCAGCTCAAGGTACATGAAATCCTGCCTATGGCATATGCTATGGCTGATCAGTGCACATGACCTTCATGGAACCCTGCATATATCTTGCTTTGTACTAATCTTCTCTAAGATCAGAGGAGATGGATATTGTAGAAGAGGCAGTAGGTCTGACTAAAAGCCTATTAAATCAGTGGAAAAACTGGTCCTTATATCAAGTCCTTTGTGATTGACTTTGCTAGATCACTGTTGTAATAAAAATGCCTATTTTCTCGTGCTGAACTGTACTTATCACCCAGCCAGGAGAGTACAAGTGACACATACATTCATCTAAACCTACTCCACATTTTTCAGCTGCTTTTATGAGTGGATTGACCAAGCAGGAACTAATTGCAAAACAAAATTTAAAAATTACTTTGGAGTGCTGTGAAGTCATGTGTTTCTTCTACAACCTGTCTTGTTCATGAGAATATCATATTTGTTACACTGTCCTGCTGGTACCACTAACAAAACGTTTTAAAATTAAAGTCCATTTTCTTGCTCTCACATTCAGTATATTCAGCCCTTGTAAAAGACAGAAAAATTCTTGATGTTTGAAAAAGTTACTTCTGGTGCCAAAGCAGACAGAAAATGTCTATGCTCCTGTAGAAATGCAAGGGGAATAAAGCTGTTTCTAAGGGGATAAATATCTCTCCTATTTCCTATTCCCTGTTACTTTGGTTACTGTTACTTTTAAACATTCCTAGCATTTTGCACATAATAAAAAAATGGCAAAATCCCTGTTCATTCCTAGACACTATTTTCAAACCAAAGCTGCTTGTGTCAAAGAAAAGTGTAAAGAACTCCATCCCACTCCAGTACAGCAACCTATTCTAGGTGAAGCTCTTGCTACGGTGGTTTTTGAGGGATGGAGATACAAAAATGAAAAATAAAACAAGTGAAAACAAGAATAAAAATTGCGCAAGAAGGAGGACTTGAAAAACATAATCATAAGACCCACTGACCTGCCTATTATCTTTGGTCTTATGATCACGATCGACTGCATTTCTTCCTTCTGTGGTGTGCTCCAGGATGTAGGTCCTATAAATTGCCATGTTGTGACATAACAAAGAGTGCTCAGCTGTGAATAAATGTGACTGTCATAGCACTTAATCCTTGCATCCAGCCATCCTCACCTTTTCTCCTCTACTGCCACTCTTTCCTCCAAATCTGCTCTTCAGAGGAAGCAATCAAGCAGGTAGCCCCCATCCCCATTCCATTCCCAGAGCCACAAACCAGTGTGTCCGCATCAGGACAAGGAGCTTGCCACTAGGAACATTTCCTGCTGGAAGCTTTCATAGCTGTCCTGCAGCTTGTGCTCTTTTATTTATTTAAGGATCTATTTTCAGCTTGCTATCTATTAGTGCTCTACCTAGGGCAGAACAAGGGTTTACTGGCCATCTGAAATATAAGCATTGCTCATCAGTGCCCCTAGGTTTGTGTTTTGGAGGGCAGACTGCATGGGATTTCATTTGTTCTTTAATAACCTATTAAAATGACTGAGAGCTGCCACTACAGGTTTGCTCCTCCTGAAAACATTTTAGCTTTCATTAAACAGTAGCATCTGTATTTGCACTAGCTTTTTATTTTTTTTTGTAATGCTTAAAAGGGTAAAAAATTAATAATTTATTTTCCTCAAAGTGTTACACAGAAAACATCCCCGGCTGGAGTATCTACAAATATGGCATTCTCTGATGTTCCTCATTTGTCTTTTACTAGTAATACCCTTTAGTAACCTCTGGCTAAGGCATTTTTCAGATATGCAGCTCTTCTGGTAACTTATTTACTCAGGACAGTTTAATTCAGAGGCAACATCTGGATTTCCATGGAAGCCAGTCTTACAGCTTAGCTGACTGAGGTACCACAGAGGTCAAGAGAACTGCCTGTGGTGATACTTCAGCTGCCATTGAACTTAGGACCTTCCTGCCTCCAAAACATTGTATTGTAACTGTCAGACTCTCTCATCAAAAATCATATTCCTGGGGATGATCTTCATTCCTTTGGGTCTGATTACATCCTTCCTTTTCATGGTCATTTTTAGGCCAATTTTATCTGTTCACTGTATCAGCCCTGCAGTACTGTCTTAAGAAATATTGCTTTGCTCTGCATTTGCTTCCAAATCCCATTTCAATGTTTTCTACAGATGACAGACAAGGTTTGAAAGTGTCTTTTTGGCCCTTGAAAAATGATTTTCTATTCCTTGCAAATTTCTGAGATGCACAGGTATTTCTTCATCTGTGATCATCTTGTGAAATCACATTTTGTTCGGAGTGTTTTGAGGCCATAAAAAATCCATCCAAAACAAAACTGTATTGTCTTCAGCTATTTTTTGTATGCTAATTAAGCATCTCTTTGAACAAACGGTGTAAACTCTCTAATAAACTTGTAATGAAAGAAATATTCAAAGCCTTAGTGATTAATGAGCAGATGTTAACAGGCATTGCAAGCTTATGGGAAACCATTTCTAATAGTGATGTCAACAGAGAACAATTCACAGACATAATTACTAAAAAATTATCAGAGACTTCCTTGTCAAGTATTTTGTATGTTTATAAAGCTGTTGGTGACTCATTTTAAGCAGTCTGGGAGACTTATTTGATTTGGAATCAGGGTTTTATTATAGCTTAGCTGTTATGTAATAGTTTACTCAGACAGAATGGTCAGCTATTCTTCCATCTCAGCATAGTCCTTATGTGTGCTCTGAGATTCCTTGTAATTCTTTCAGCAAATCGTATCTAAATGCTTTTCCATACTTAGGAAATACGGTTCTCGTTAAAGCTGAGTAGTAGAACAGCCCTTTGCTTAATTACCCATTAGATTGCCTGCCATCCACTATAAAGTTCAAATGCAGCAGTATTAGCCACCCTGTGCTGCTCAATTCCCTGTTCCATGTGCAGCAGCTCTCTCAGACATGCAAGCAGCCTCAGAAAATTTTGTCAGTGTTTGTTTTAGAGGCAATTTCATAGCAGGCAGAGTGCTGCCATTTATGAAAGGCAGGTGCAATCACTAATTAGTTTATAGCACAAACTGCAATTAATGTTGCCTGTCTCTCCAGTATCATTAATGTTGAAGTAATCTGGATGTAATTTTCACACTGGTGCTAAAATGACATTTCACTGAATCCACGAGTTTCTTTTTCCAAGACATTCTGGTACAATCAGCTATAGAATTACCTATCTTTTCCTTTGATTGCTGACTGTCATTCCTTCAGATGATCTCCAAAACCCAGATTTGTAATGTTGAAAAAGGCAAGCACAGCTCTCCTCCATTCCTGGCTCTTCTCCGAGAGACTTTAAGGACTTTATATAGCTGAGATGTAGCTGGTATTTGCAGAAAGCACTGAGATTTTTGGATGTTAATACAGAGTTGTTTTGATTTCTGTGTATCATGGTAGTGACAAGCTGCAGCAGATGAATAATGCCCATCAATATCATATTCTGACTTGCACTACTAAACCGTGCTTGGTGTTGCCAACAAACCAAGATAGTTTTGGGACACTGCACTGGGAACTCTCTGTAGCAGACTGTTGCATACTTTCTTTGCATACTTTCAGGTTTTCTGATCTGCAAATATTATTTAAATGAAATTAAAATCATCAGCTGCAGTCAAACCTGATACAATTTCCTGGAGAATTTTTTTGCTGCATAAACACAAAAGCTTATCAGTACAAACAGCTTTGGTAAGCAACTCAGGTCATAATATTTTTGGGGCACAAATAGTCTGTATTTTTAATATGCACAGCCAGCCAGCGGCTTTTGGTGCAGATGAGGCCCCAGAGCACATTCTCAGCTGGCAAGGACCTTCAGAAAGATTTGTCAGAAAAGACACTTTCCTAGAAATGGCACTGATGGTTTGGTACTCCAGATGTCAGAAAGCTCATCAGCACCCAGAAAGGGACTGTTGCAACAGGCAGCAGAGATGTCAGAGTTTGACCCATTCCTACTCAATATAGAAACTCTTCTGTGCCTTAGAGAAATGCCTCAAAGAGTTTGGCTTCCAGGTGTCCCTAGAAGCCAGTAGGAGCTGGGTGCTTAAAAGCCACTTTAGGAATGCTCTGGGGGCAAGAGTGAGGAAAGGACTTTTGTGGCTGGAACTTCTAAGGGAGCTGCAGCTTTCTAGGAGATGATGGAAGTATTTTTAATCAGGAAGCCAGTGGGTGGAATGTTATTCCCAGATATATGGGTAGATTTGAAATTACTCCTCTGATACTGAGACGCCTGATCTTGTGTTTTTCTCTTGCTTTTTCTACCTCTACTACAGCCTATGTGGCTCTAGTCCTGGGAAGATCCCCTCTCCTGGAGGAATTTTTTGACAGCAGATGGAAAAATAGAAGGTTTCTAATCACCTTGGTGACCTCTCACTGCTGCAGCAGTTACCCTGATTAAGTTTTATGAGGGGTGGTTTGAAAGCTGAGAACTGGAAAGAGCCATTTCCATCCTTCTCTTTCAAATTCTTTAGTCAGAACTGACAATGTGACACCCTGCACCACCTCATCCCCAAGCTTCCCTGGCTCTACACACAGCTCCCTTGTGCCAAGGAGAGGGTTTCTGCCAAGGCAATGCCGTGCAGGTGCTGGGTCCCTTTTGCCTGCAGGTATTTCATTCCAACCTGGTAACACACCTATAGCACTTTGGGCTTATGTTTAACACCATACTTTTGCAAATATATCAATGTCAAATAGAGATAGAACAGCAGAGACATACTGCTGCTTTTTCTCTTTGTTTCTGTAGCATTATTACGGAGATGTTTATCTGAACAACATCTGTCCTGGAAAACAGGATAGTGCCAGGATGTTGACCTGGAAAAACAATTCAGTACAGAGAAACTGCAATCAAGATTCCTGTCAGCATGGGAGACTTGTGAGGTCTTACAGGGGCATCCAGAAGTGTTTGTTACCTAAAGAAGTACCTTCAAAATTTGGATAAATGATGCAAAAATAAGACTCATGTGGCTGGCAGACCTTCTGCCTTTCCTGCTGTGTTCAGCTGTGGAGCTCCCTTTCGCAGGCTTCTGGCCACATGGGATGGCAAGATGGCCTTTGCAGCAGCTATGGCAAAACAGAAGCACTTGGTAAGTCCAACTGTTGCATTCTGTGGCAACAGGATCAGGTCCAGGGAGGTCTGGTGACCAGCATGAGACACAACAAGGTGGGTTTCTGCTGGTTTAAGTCCAGGGATCCATTATTTTTGGGTGACACCAATACAGGAACACACACAGCTTAACCTATAGGCAGAGAGCACTGAACAGGGGCAGGGGGATGGGATTTATAGGAGAGGAGGGGAGTTTTACCTCTCCTGGGCTTTCCTCCCCCAAGGCAGAGGGGTGGGGTCCACCCTTCCTGGGACTCAAAGCCATTGTTTCCCCTGGGCAGGGCACTCCACATCCAACCACCTTTGCAGAGATCCCTCCTTACCAGCCCTGAAGTCTCGCAGAGCACAGATGAGTGGAAATTTAGCAGTGAGAAAATCTCACCCATCAAGAGTGAGCCCTGGCCATGCGCCGTGGTGCGAGGGACACTGTGGCTGGTTTGAGAGGAGTTACTGCAGGAACTGAAGTGACCCAGATGGGCAGCCCCAGAGACAGAGCCTTCTCAACTCTGTCTCCTTCAATGGTAATACCATCTGAGATGGAAAATTTGAAAATGGACAAGAACATTTAAAGGGTAAAATGTTATTTTAAGCACACAGTGTTTTCTAAACTATTTACGTATCTAAGCTATACTCACTTGTGGCATGATCAAGCAAGGTACCAAAGCCTGTATTTAAGCATACACAAACTCTAATCAACTTCCTATTACGTGGTCAGCATTGAATGGCATCATGGAATGCATTCCTCAATTCATGCTGTTAACTGGCTTTGAAAAGCCCATCTCTACACTGCTGAATAATATCTGATACAGCTCAAACCTCAATTCAGCAAACTTAAGTCTGTAATATTCATATGAGTAGTAATTATCATCCTCAATAGAACTTTTAATTATAAAAATATTCTGCTTTTTTATGGAAAGGTGTAAACAGCATGCAGTTTGGTGAATGGTAACAGCAGAAATATTTAGAGGTATAAAAGAGATGGAAGGAATGACTCATGTATGTATAGCTCTGAACACCATAATTTTTGAAGTGACTTCTGGATAGGAAAGTTAAAATTGTTACCAAAACAATAAAATTCAGGGCTGGTTTTATTTTTAAAACCCTTGAAGTAACTCCCTTTTATATATTTTAATGTTTTTAAATTCTCAGCAAGACCTTTTGTAAAGTTATTTTCAATTGTTTTTTGTCAGAAAAATTGTGGTGAGCTACAAACATGGGGATGTAAAATGAGCAGTAATAAAATAACATTGTAAAATGCAAAGCAACCTGAACAGCAGGTACTTTCCAGAAGTGTTTTTGTTACTTTTTGTAAGATATGCTTGGAGGAAAAATGTGTGTTGCAGTGTCCAAATGGCTAAAAAAGCAGACCCAGTAAATAAACCCTGTTTTGGACTGTTTGTATCTAGCTGGAGACTACAGAGTAGAGAAGGGAGGTGCTCTGCACAGGGACTGCTTGAACTTTGTAAAAGGGAAAAGAAGCTTTGGGGGTATCCTGTGCCATAGAAAGAAATGTGTGTCAGAGCTGTATGTGTCTGTGTATTTATGTGGTGTGTGTGGGTGAGAGAGAGGGTCCTGGAAGCAGAAACTAAATGAGGGATGTGGTCCTGGAAAGAGAAAACTAGGGAAAGGCCAAAGAGCATTGCTGAGTGGGATCCAGCCCTGGGCCATCACTCCAGCCAAGGAAGCTGTGAGTTAGACTTTTTCTTTCTTTTTTTTTGCATGTACATTTTTTATTACATTCTGAGTAATTTCCCGCAACATTCCACATTTTTAAGCCTTTTCAGAAGGGGAAAGGGAGGGAGGCTTGAGAAACTTTTTTTTTTTTTTTGAGAAATTCCAGATATTTTGAGAGCATAAAGCATTTTTAAGGTTCCTAACCCGTATTTAAAAAACTAATGATGACATAACCAAATAGACTCTAAAGGAGCAGCAGCTGCTCAGTGAGAAGAAAACCATAGGGGACAGATCTTCTGCTGGCAATCGCTGGTGAAATCAGAGGCAGCCTGACAGATGTCAGCAGCTGAATGTTCGCAGCGATCAATAAAGGCTCTGAACGCTGGTTTTTCTGCTGGGCACTCTGTCCGCGCCGCCGCGCAGCAGCCGAGAGCGGCACAGGGAGCGCAGCTCCCCTTCGGCGGAGGAACCCGGGGCCAGCTGACTCACCGGGATCTCACAGCGAGCCTGTGGGGCAGGCAGGGATGAAACACATCCTCCCTCCTGCGGGAAGCACGGGGCCAGCCTCCCTGCCGCCGCTCCGTCCTCCTCGGGTGAATCCCCGCAATCCGCCTCTGCCCCGTGCCCGAGCGAGCGAGGTCAACTCGTTCACCAAGCATGCAGAAGCAGCCGTGCCCATTTCTGGGTTCTGCTTAGGTCATTTTTGCTGCCTGTGATAATTATTTCTATTATTTGTCGTTGTTATGGTCTGTTATTTTTAAGTTTGTTCTTAATGTTTTCCCTTTTCAGAAGAACTGGGGAATGATTACAACCTGGGGGTGATGATGGTAAAACTCACTACATAATTTCTGAGTACTGTGGGAGATACATCCTCCCATCATAACATTTTTATGGCACGTTTAATGTTCGGCTCATCTGGAATAAGCTGTGAGAGCCACACTACAGGAAGCTGTCAGGGTTACTGCCGATTTTTTACTCTCTTTGGAGGAGAAGAAAACACAGGCTTCTGTCCTCAGTGGATTCTGTGATTTGTGAAGCACTGAAAGAGATCAGATTTCTGCAGAAAAGGAATATCCAATGGGTAATTATTTGTGCCAATTCCAGTTCAAACATAAGCCTTTCTTATACAAATAGTTCATGGCAGAGCAAGAGGTATTAAGAGGGATGTGAGCTGTAACCAGAGTGGAGGGAATGCTAATATTTTGTCCGGACTGGGGTTTGGGAGGTGGGTTTATTGCTGTTTAGAATAAGAATCGAGAAATTCTGGAACAGTGTTGTGCTTTATTTTTGTTCTGTTGTGAAATTCCATCCTCACAGCTCTGTCTTTCTGTCCGCACAGGAAATCCATTTTCTTTTCCAAATGGGCTAGGCTCTGCATTTTATATGCGACCCCACGTTGTGGGCACTGCAAAACCCTACCAAACTGAGAAGGCTGCACTGCCCAACCCTTCACAAGCAAACTACCGGCGGGGGAAAAAGGTGGGGAGGAATTTATTACCTCTTTTTAAGTGTTGCAGCCACTCTCTTCTGCCACATGGAGCACAGGAGGGGGCAGAGACATACTTCTGAGCCCCCGCCTTTGCCCTCCGCCTTCCCCGCCTCCTCTCTGAAGAGTTGCTCCTGTGTTCCCTGGAGAAAAGAGGCTGTGATTCTTGGCAGACTTCATGTCAGCTACTCAGGTCAGGGGGAAGTCATTACTTCCTCCTCCCACACTGCTCAGTCGTGTTAGGTTAGGACAAGACTTTGCAAGACGTTGCCCAATGTTTGCAATGTGTCTTTCCCATAAAGGAAGAAACTAAAATGCGTCAAAAAACTTAAAATTCCAGAAAATGAAACTGCTTCAATGATAGGTGAAAATGTACCAAAATAAAATAAATAAGGAATTTGAATATGATTGTGGTTACAACTCTTATCTAGGAATGGAGAGAACTTGAATTCTCTTCTTGACCACACCTCAGACTTACTTGGATTTTTGATTAGGCTGAGATGCTGTCTGACTTTGTTGTTGTTACTGCACTTATATTTCAATAATTTTGAGGTAGTTAGTTCCCTTTGTTGTTAGACTCAAAAACTTTTGATGATAGAAGGGTCTTTATTTTTCCAGCTGAAAAGAGATTATCCACCTGAGAAGAAGAAACAGAAGCCTTTCTTGTGACATGAGTGCCTTTTTGTAAAGCAGCCCAAGAGTGAATAGACTCTCCTTATAGTTGTAAAGCTTTATTTATTAAATACAGTTAGCAGTAGGACTACAATGACAGCAGTAAAACTATAATGAGGATCTTTTGTCACAGGAATAATATTGGGATCTCAGCTGACATATTCAGACGAAAAGAGAAAAATGGGCAGGCTAGTGGAAATATTACTGAGTCTTCTATTCCTAGCCAATTTCTCTTAGATAATTGCATTCCCAATTGATACTAATTATTATTATTATCTACTATCTATTAGTAGAACTTAATAATGTAACAGCCTTTTCTTTCTTCTCAATAATATGGGTAATTCCAGCCCCACAAGGAAAGACAATAACAAGAAGAGCACACAGAACTCAGCTAGGGAAGCACAGGTTGACTGCTCTGGAAAGGGAACTCTGCACTGGCATCATGATCACTGGGGACTCCTTCTCCTCAAAAAGAGAGCCCCTCATCTTATCAGTTAATGAAATTTTATAAACTTGGTGATTTCACCACCTACCCCTTCTACCCTTAGAAAGTAGTGGAAACCAAAGAACCTTTGCAGTATGGTGGCCTAAATTCTTTCTCCCCAAAATTCCCCTCTCCCTCCCCACCACCTCATGGGAAAATTCCAGGTCCTGGTACAATATCAGACAGCAGACAGTTAAGCAAACACCTGGATGCTACAGAGCATCACTAGTGGCAGAAGCTGTTCCAAAGGAATTAACACCAAAATCTGGGGCTCTTGTTTTTTCCATGAGCAAGGTGCTCCAAGGGCAGTTCAGCCTGTTGCTAATACTGCCATGCATTTCCAAAGCCTTCACACTAGAAACAATTGCAAGTGGGGAGATTTCTGCATGTCACCCACACCTTCCCATTCAGGATACTCTGTCTTTTCCAGGTTATAAAGATTGTATGTGTTGATGTTGTCATGAACTTCCTGGTGGAGCTGGCTGCCATATCTGATGGTATGTTCTTGCACTGGCACTGCAGCAGACTGGACTAAGCTTCCAATAACAAGCACTGACACTAACATAAATATTTGTGGTTATGATTCCCACTTTTTCCTTATAGGAAGCAAGCTAAAATTTTGAAATACTTCAGTGATGTGATCAGTGGACAGTAGTGGGAAGAATTTTCTCCAAAACTTGATTTGTGATCAAAACAAGGAAGGAAAATCTGAAAGACCAGAAAATATTTTTGTTAATCAGGGTACAGCAGTTTACAACATCTGGATGTCAAAGCAAGTGTTTTGAATTCAATACTATTAACATGTGTCACTTAAATAAATTTTTTTCCGTCAGAGATGATTGGGTGGTTACAATTTTTGGCAATGGTTTTGCAGTCTGTTGCTTACTTTACCTGACCCATGGTCTGTTTGTCTTATGATGTCTGTGGGAAAACAAAACAAAACAAAAACCAGCTCCCCCCCCACCTCCCCTTCCTTCTCTCCAGTCCTGAAAATAGCACAAGACCAAGAAAAAAACTCAAGGACTGAGTCTCATCCTCTCAGTGAACCGTTTTGACCGGAGGGTAACCTCATGGGATTAATGCTGCTTTTGTCTATGACATCATATAACACCAAACAAAAAAGTATCTGATTCTTCTGAAAATCAAAGAGACATGATTAAACAGAATATAACAGCCTGGGAATGTAGAAAAGAAAGTTTGAATAAAAGGTCAGAGAAAGATCAGGCATCAGCTCTCGCTCTCTGCAAAATGATAAAACTAACAGGGAGTAGTGACTCAGCTTCCCCTGATCAAAAAGCTCCTTTCTTTTCAGTGTAAACAACTGTAGTCGGTGTTCTTGAAATCCCAGACTGAAACATCAACCAACGCTGGAAAATAAGATTCCCCAGAATGCCTTCCCTATCCTAGGCATAACCTGTGGCTGATGTTTCAGGGGATTTTATTCCCTGTGACTGGGATTCATTGTCTAAAAGTGGCTGCTGCATGAGTAGAAGGGAAAAAAGTTTTGTGTGTGGATTGTGACCTCAAGAGTGTGAAACAAATATTTTGTTTCAAATCATCCCTTAACCCATTTCAACAGAAATTGAGTGACCGGTATTATAAACCAAGAAAGAAGTGAGGAAGTGTGGCTTTGGAGGAATGAATAAAAAACGAAGCTAACAAAGAATAACTCTTCCAAGCTAAAGCTCAGTGTCTAATTTTTTGCTGAATAACTTGTTTTGAAGAGTAAGAGACTCCTGCTCTTGCCAGGTCCCTGCAGCTAGATTTTATAGCTACAATGAACAAGTATGCATCTGTGTAAATGCTCTTTAATTTTCTTTTTACATCATATTTACACTGCTCAGACAGTAAAACTACTGAATGTTTTAATTACCACTCCCATGGCTATGAAGTTGTTTGAAACTTCCAGGCGATGTGAAAAGGCTGGCACACCAATAAAGGCTGCAGTCGCTCGATGCTGACAAAGGGGGCGAGGTGTTTGAAGTGCACCAATTGTATTTGTTTTGGGCTGGGGACCGGCCGGAGCGCCGGATTCCTCAGCCCTTACACACAGCGCACAGCCCCGACCCGCAGCGTGGGCAGTGTTCCTTGGACCGCCGCTGCATCCCCCGGGACGCCTCCCAGGAGCCTTGCGCTCAGCTCAGCGTGAGCTCGGGCTTGCAAAGTCAGGCTCAGGGAGGGTTGGAGCCTGTTCCTGCTCCAAGGTGGTTTCGGCAGCATTTGTCACCTGTGGAAGCAGAGGTGGGGAAAGTTTCCCTCCCAGCGTTTTCAGAAATTCCCCAGTGAGGTTATTAAGAAGGAATCAAGAAGTTTGAATGAAATAAAAGCTTTCTAGGGAATCCTTTATTAATGCAATTTTAATGTAATTTTCATAGACTTAGAATAAATGAAGCTGGAAAACACCTTGGGAGGTCATATAGTCCAACCTCATTCAGAACAGTATTTTGCATGTAAATGTGGACCTGGCAAAACCTGCTGGCTGCAGAGTATCTTCCGTTTACTGTAGAACACGTAGAACTGTGCAAATTGTCTGACACTGACCTGTCATTCCATTTCAGTCCCAGTCCATGCTGTGGGGCAGAGAGCAGCTTCTCTGTGGTGTTTGGGCTCTGTGTGGACTCTGTCAGCACAGTTGCTAATGACCAGAGGACCACCTGTACCACTGGAAGAAGACTGCAAGAGATGCTCTAATGCAGCTGCTCTATCGACCAGGACCAAGAGTTTCATAGCTGTGTGGGCTTGCTGTGTTTGCAGTGCACACATTTGTCCCAAAGACCTAAACTGAAACCATGGATGGTGCTATGCCTGTTTATAATGTCCCCTGGAACTTTCACAGCTCAGACACCAGTCTGAAAATTGTTTGCTCTTAGCTTGGACTCATCATCCCTCTAAAGACCAAAGGAGCAGTCTTTCACTTGGCATCGGAGAGAAAAAGGAAAATCTTAAGACAGAGAAAGTAAATAAGCCTATGGGCTTGAGAAGTCTGTTAAAAAAATGAGAATTTATTAAATTTATTGTTCAAGTGACTGCTAGAAAAAGTATGACAAGAAAAAAAAAACAATCAAAGAGGAATATTGTAGATAAAAAGTAACTAAAATGATAAGTAGTGGCAAAACCCAAATTTTCCTCATGCTTCTTCAATCAAAAAAGAGATGCTTAGGAGGACACATTGTACTGCAGAAGGTATTTGTCACTTCTGTGTATGAGGTGTCATAAGGGTGAGATTTGGTGTGAAGAACCACAGGCCAAAGAGCAAAGAAAAACCTGAAACACTCATCTTCTATAACAATCCCAAGTTTCATTAACATTATATCTTTTGTAGTTTGGACTCTCAATTTTTAATGTCATTGCTTTGCTCTCTCAATTCTGATTTGAGGTCAGCTTCTGATTCTTGCCATCTTGTGGTGTGGTGCTGCACTGCGACCATGCCTCAGCTCTGCAGATACAGCGGCTGAAAAATAATGTGCTTTCATAAAGGTCTTTCAAAAAAAAAAAAGACCCTTTCTTTGATG
Organism: Anthoscopus minutus; assembly: GCA_013399455.1. Lineage (NCBI taxonomy): Eukaryota > Metazoa > Chordata > Aves > Passeriformes > Paridae > Anthoscopus > Anthoscopus minutus. Next base: position 137,143 of record VWYI01021362.1, read on the forward strand.
ATTCCTTCCTATATTTTCCAGTATTTTTCCTGTATCTAGGTCTTCATTTAAACTCTCTTTCTCTCTTTGTTTCCCCAGTTCTTGGAGCCTGAACTATTCCCAGTCTGGGACCTGAGGCTGACAGAAATTACTTCTCTCCAAATCTCTTTCTAGCCTGAACTCCTGGGCCATTTCCTACTTGCAAACCCACAGAGTCTCCACACTCTTCTTGTAGCTGTTCTTGGGTTTGAAATACTCCATCATAGTCTGCATTGTATCTCAGACTCTCATTCACCAGAGCTAAGACCATTTTTATAAATAGCACTTTAAGAGGGAACTGTACAGTTCAAGCTCCTGTCCTCCCACCTCTTCTATCTTACCCTTCCATCCTCCCCAGGACTCTACACTTTTAAGCAGGAGATAGTCAGAGGAGAGATGACAGACCTCTGTAACCCACAGGCTGTAAAGGGAACCCCTATATTCTTGTGGTGCTCTTTACTGCAGCAGTCCACATCCAGGAGCCAAGCCCCACAGAGTTACCACAGGTGTTTCCTATTTTTATTATCCTAAATATCAAGCATATGTGCTATTAGTGACATGCTTTTGTGCTTCAAGGTGCTGGAAAATGATTAATGTGTAAGGGTGTCTACTGCCAGCATCTGATCCAAGTTCACTGACTCTCAGTTAACTGGTTAGGAAAAGTCATGTCTCGTGCAGTAGTTCTGTCTCAGCAATCTTCCTCACTGAGAGGTCTCCACGGAAGACATCTGAGGCTTTGCTGACTTTCATTTCGTCTCAGACTTTTCCAATCATAGTAAGAGTTGAACAATTTTGACACTGGGGTCCTCTCTCTCCCAGTTTGCCAGAATGATGACTTCATTCTGGGCTTGAAGAACTTGGAGGTCAGTCAAAAATATGTCTTGCTAACTGGCTTACCTAAGGCTGGCCAGCTGTGGCTGTCCTCGCTGTCTGATAAGCCTGGGACCCAGTGAGAAAGAACCTGTGTGTAACAGGCCTGCAGGGGCATTAGTCCTGTTTAACAGAACTCCAATAATGAGTTTAGACTTCATTGTCCCAGTTACATTGTGAGCAAAAAAAAAAACCAAAACAAAAAACCTCAGGTGTCTTAGTTTGTAGACCTGGTTGCAAAAAGGTGCAACAGAGGGAATAATGAAACAGAGAGAATAATGAAACATCTTTTTTAAGAAAAGAAAAAAATAAGTTCCAACTCAAAGTTCATGTCAAGGTTTCATTTGTTTGCTTTTTTTCTTTTTTTAACAGCAACAAAAATAACAACAAAAGCCCAGAACTGAGAGCCAAATGAAAGCATGAATAAAGGCATCTTTGCTCTAGGATTTTGATCAGAACCCACAAGCTTTATCCAGGTACATTAATTTTTCACCTCTTTGTGTATCTTTAAGAAGATTTAAGAAAGCTTCTGCTGTTCATTGTTGGAGGTGGAATGTAGAATCATACAATGAATCAGAGAATGCTTTGGATTGAGACACCATCAAGATCATCTGGTTCCAATCCCCTGCCATGGACAGCGACACCTTCCATTAGACCAGGTTTCCCAGTGCCCTGTGCAGACTGGCCGTGAACACTACCAGAGATGGGGAATCCACAACTTCTCTGGGCAACCTGTTCCAGTGCCTCAAAATATATTATGCTTTGCATTGTCTGATATGTAAAAAACCCCTTGAGTGCTGGTAGATGACCTGAGTCGAATTTGAACAGATTTCACCAATATTTTTGTTTTCAGGAAAAGTTATTTTTCTTGCAGCTGGTATGAATTTTAGCTCTGGTGAGTTTTTTGTCCTTTTTTTAGGAAAAAGTTTGTTGGTGAGTAACACCACCTTTTCTAAGTTAAAAGATGCAGTGCTAAAGCACAGAAACAGCAGCTCCCTCCCTCCTGCAGGGGCGGTGAGCTCGGTGCTGAGTGGCCAGGGCCATACTGAGAGAGGAGCTGGACAGACTGCGAGGGTAATGAAGAGCTAAGACTTTGTGCCTGCCAAGGGGAAAGCCTGAAAAACAAAAGGCCTGTGGGCTGTCTTCCCATCACATCCAGGGCTGCACTTGACAGCCACAAGGACTGAGTGCCCTGCACTCTCAGCCTGCCTCCATACAGGTGTGGGCTGTTCAGTAATGCCCATCTTCCTACTTCCATCCACCTGTTGTTTTTTGGGTGTTTTAATTGTGTCTGTAAATGTTTGTTCCTAGAGAAGACTACTTAAGCTAGGGGAAGGCAGGGGTAGAAATGGTGAAATAAAACCCCTCCTCACTCAAATTTGCCACAGACACGGCTCCTTGAATCATACCATATACTCACCATAAAAACCCAAAAAACAAACTCCCCAAAACAAAAAAGAGTGGCACATATCAAAGTGTGAAAGAGTCAGAGATAGAAAAAAATCGAACAAAAAGGAAAATAGAAACCATGTTAAACATTAGTTTCCTCTCAGAGTTTTGATTAATATTGGGGGGCCAACAATGAGTATACCACATCAGAGACCCTTTCCACCTTGCCCAAAGTAATGAGCTCATGCTTGCAGATTGCCTAACACTTTGTTTTCAAGCCAAAAGTATCAGATTTACACTCGAGTAACAAATTGTTACAATGTGGGAAGAGGTTATGGACAAAGTACAAATCTGTGGGATGCTTTAACCATCTATGATTTTGTTTGTTAGACTGTGTAATAGAAAAGAGACAATCTTGAGCACCTAAAGGGGAAACATGGAATGGTGCAGTGCCATGCAGTCCCTGACACTTCAGGATATTTCATTAATGCAAAACAGCTATACACGTATTTAAGAATGCCTTCAGTTTGCTCATTTGCTTTGTGGCATTTCTCTTTTGAATCCTAAATAAGCATAGTTTTGAATGTTGTGGGATAAAAATGCACTGGGTACCTTCTTCCAAAGTGAATATTTGCTTTTTCTGCTCCTTGCACTGAAAACAAGCTCCAGCTATTGCTTTCTTTGCAGCCAGGAACCTATGGATGCAACCAATGAGTGTATATGTGTTTTCCCTGCTCATCCTACTTGCATCTCATCTACCTACTCTCATCTACCTGCTTCATTCTTCAGTTCTCTGCTAAACCTTGCCAAAGTTAAATTAAAGGAGAACTTGGACTTAAGTGAAGACTATAAAGTTGTTTCACCATAGACCAGTAGATCCTATTTGATAATTCAGCATTCATTGCCTCTATATATCTTCAGTAACTTTTAAAGAGCAGGAGTCCTTTTTGAGTCTCTAAGGAACACTGAACATTTTAAGAATATATTTTAGGTATGAACTGTGACATGATAAACTCTTTCCTTGTTTTCTTCTTTGGCAAGCACGGTAAGTATTTTGAAGGACATTGAATTAATTGACTTAGCATCTGTTTCTGCAAATACCTTTTGCTATACAGCTGGATGTTTTTAGGCACACTGATTCTCCATGTACTAAAGCTTCTTTCTTATTTAGTTTTATTGAAATTACTGATTGGAGATGATGGCTGTAACTGCATGAAAACCTGAGCTGATTTCTTCATTTTATAGTTTGAAAAATTCATCTCTAATCCTGGCTCAGAAAATGTTAAAATATAATTATTTTGGTTTGTATCTTCAGATACTGGAAAATGTTTAAATCAATGCTCTCTCCTCTCTCTCGCTGCCTCCTCTTCCACCCCTCTTGCACGCTTTCTCTCTTGATGTCTTATTGAGCAGGAAAGGGAGGGGGGAAAAAAATGCAGGGCTTGAAGGAAAGTCTCAAAGTCATGAGGTACAAATCCTCTTTCCATATTCTTTCCCTGCTTCCATTCCCCCAGGGCCCTTGAAGGAAAAGATAAAAGTATCTCAGATGGCCAACAAAGTGTCTCTGCTGGATTTCACTGAAAGGGAGAGCATGAGACAAAACAGACTCTGGAGTGGTTGCCATTTAAATTAGTTATATAAAATTGTGATGACAGTCTGAGTTAATTAATAAATCATTATTACAATTTCATATATTAATATTCCGACTACAATAAAAAGTCTAAATGTCTTTGAGAATACTGCACAAGCCAAATGCTGCTTTGTTACAAGGCATTTAACAGATTATTTCCTTCTGTGAACAATATGATTCAGAGCACAATTTAATGCCTCAAGGGAGAAAATGTATATTTCTACAGTCGTGCCATAAAGGACAGATTTGGGGAAGATTTCCTGAGTTTAGTTTCTTTGCTGCAAGTTTAGAAGGCTTTTTTCATTTCTCAGCTGAATTGACCCAGTGACTCTTCTGAGGCATTGAAGAGAGCAGTGTCCATTGTTATTTATTTGTTTTGTTCAGTAGGTAGCACTTGCCTTAAGGAATTAGTGAGAGCAGAAGGATGCTCCTCATTTCCACCTGGTGAAACACTCTCCCTGTTCTGCTTCTCCCCACCTTCCTCTCCCAAAACCTCTACCCTCTGCTGTCCCATGCATTTCCCTCCCAGGCTCCTGAAAAATCCCTCTGTGTCTTTCTTTGGCTTCAAAGAGCTGCGGAGGTGAGAGAGGCTTTGGATTGAGCTGGGCGGCTCCGCGATAGCGACTCAGTGTTGCTGATGACGTATTTTGATGATGTGTGAATCACGCACAGAAATAAGACAAAAGAAGTGCATTTCTCGGTCCACTGGAAATACTTTATGTAGCTTGAAATTCGGCGTTCCGGTGAGTGACCTGATACATACATTTTAAATAAATAAATAAGTAATAAAAAAGCGTAATAAAACTAATCCAGAATTAAATATTTTTGATTCTTCAAAATTCCACTTCTGTTCATTTTGTTAAAATTATTTACCAACAGGGGCATGAACTTGAAGGGAATTTTCAATCCCCTGAAACTGAGTATCTTATTACCTTTGGGTTTTGTGCGCTGCTGCCTTGAGATAAACTACTAAAAGCTGGAGCACATTTTCAAGGTTCTAAATGAGCAAAATGTTTATTATAATCTTGAACTGCTACATTTAATTGGAATTGCAAAATGTTCCAGTATTAGATACAAAATACTAAAGAAAAATGAGTAACTTTTGCCTCTTGCAAGTATATATTAGCCTGTATTGTATTGCATGCTGTTCTGGTTAGATTGTTTCTGGTACCTGAGATAATTAATTTAAAGCAGTCTTGCCTTAATCTATCAAGAAAAATTATTTGAGGAACAGGCTGAGACCTAATCCTCTTCTCTTACAATTGGAGATTCTTCCAGGGAATTAATACAGTAAAACCAGTGTGAAGTATCTTCTCTGAGGAAAAAAAAGCTGGCCCAAGCTTTCTGAAATATTTGGGTAAAGTCTCAAAGTGAAGGGCACCATATGTATCTAATATTATTTGGTGAAATGCAAATATATCACTGCTGCAGCACTCAGCACTTTGGTCACAGCTCCCTATTATAATGTGCCAGGAGGCAGTGGAGTTAGGCAGTCCTGTCAAGAAAACATTTCATCCCTAATCCTAACTCTACCTACCTTCCCTCTTCATTGTCTCAGCTATTTGAGTGAGTTGTAGCCTTGACAAAGAATATGTTTGATCATTGTTAGCTCTGAGTGCTCTCAAAGAGTTTTGTAGTATCAGGCTAATAAATTTACCAACACTAAGATATTTTCCAAATCAGCTTTTCTCAGGATGATATAGAAGTAAGCCAGAAATTTCTTTTTAGTGGAAAAAAAAAATTAAGATTACAGGTAAACTCCTACCCCATGCAGAACAAATTGAAATGTGAAGTTGTTTCACAGCCAAGTAAGACCTGCATCATAAAGCCACAAGAAATACTGACCTAGCAGTATTCTCATTTTGATCTGCCAATAGAAAAATGGCATTATATGAGTTATCATCAGCTTGTAACTTTATCCACATGATGCCTCTGGTTTTGTTCTTGCATGGCCTCTGACTGTATCTACTTCACTGCTCCACTGGTGAAAAAACAGGGGGGAGAAAAGAGCGCTTTGTACTTTCTCAACTATTAGAAAAGAAAATTCTTGATTTTTTTTTTCCACTCAGTGAGACCATAACTGGCTTCTGTTCCTAGCCCTGCAGAAGAACTCCAGGAATACCCACACTTCCCTTTCGTGCATGGTAAAGAAGAATATATTTTCAATCACAAGACATTCACACATGATGATTTCATATGAAAATAACTTAAACCATAGCACCTTCCTCATTCTAAGGTGTTATGTGTGGAAGTGGGTTGTATGCCAATGATTTCTCTACTGAGGAGAAAACTTTAGATCATCTCTCTCCACGAAAGAATACTGCAGATTGACAATATTAAATTTCTTTAAGAGGTGAAACAAAATACATGGGCTTACAGAAGGATTAGAAAATTATATCCCAGCTGGAAAATTTTATGGCTACAGAAAAATTGTGTGAGTGAAATACCAGTATCATAAAATAAATAACAGGAAATATGGTAATTTATGTGATAGAGAAAATTGTCACTTTCAGAATTGCTAGAAAGTCAACAGCATTTCACCCATTTGACTTCAGATGTGAACTTAGACCTCAGAGGCTTAAAAATATATGAAGAGAAGTGAAATGAAATAAGAGCTCATGAATCCAATAGGGATTTACAAAGAAGAAAGCAATCTGTGTTAAAGGAGTTTTATAAATTTGGGAATGCATGTAATCAGAATTTAACTTATTCCTGGAAAGTGATTTAGAATATGCCAAACAAATTAAATTCCATTCTGCAAGATGAGCAATTAATGGGGCTCCTAATTTAGAAAGCATCACAATTCAGAAATGGCCTTAAAGCCTGTTTAACCTTAAGCATATGTTAAAAACCCACTGAATTCAGCTGGAAATTAAACACAGAAAACAAGAGGAGGTCGAGCATGTCTAACGCAGTAGTTTGCATTACTAATGCTTTATATTTTTGGAGAACCTTGCGTCTCACGAGAAAAAGGCATTTCACAAATACTGGTGGGCAGCCAGTCCCGTTTCCATCGGACAGGACTCAGCCGGACGGGAGAGGCAGGGGCGCAAGTCTCTGAGAGAGCCCAAGCGCAGCCACGTCCTCCCAGTTCCAGCGGAACAAAAGGAGCCATACCCCATCCAATGACCTTGCAATGGCCAGCAATTGTTACCCACCCTCAGGCCATAAGAATGAACCTACCGCTGCTAATTTCTATTTTAAGTGCAGTGGAATGCTGCGGTCGTGCTGATACCGCTCCGCGGCAGAGGCTGCTGGCGAGTGCCAGCACCGCATTTAATGACAGCGACTGTGTGTATGGAAGTGATACCGGCCACTGGGAAGCAGTTGTTGCAAGAATGTTGCTCCTGCTCTCACAGTTGCTCTAAAGCCTATTAGAAACTGCATTTTCCCATTTTTATCCTGACATTCGTGTAATTTTAGCTTCTACATTTTGGCAAATACAGCCGTGTATTTTTGGCTCACCCCTGAGTTATCTGAAGCTGAGCAGTGTGATTCCAGGCAGAAGAAGGCAGAATTGTCTCAGAATAACAAGCAGATTTTTTTTAATGCAGTGCAAATGGTTCATACATTATTTTTGCATGAATCAGACATTTATTTTCTAAAGGAAGACAGGGTGGGGGGAGGAGGGCAAACTCTTTTACTTAAATCCTCTCATAGTTCATTGCTGAACATCAGCTTCTAGAGACAAGGCAATATATGCTAGGCTTCTTGGTTATTGTGCTTTTGGAGATTAGATGTTTTGAGTCATGAGGGTGTGTTACCTCACCCCAATTACAGAACTCCAGCAGAAATGGTAAAAACAGGCAGCATGAAGGAAGAAAGGGGACTTTTCTAGCATTCACAGGACATTCACATGAGCTGCATGGGCAGGATGAAATCATGCAACTGCCAAGGAACAAAAGCAAGTAACAGAAAATGAACAATTATGAATTAAAAGGAGTTCTACAAATGCTAGAAGATGGAGACTGACTTGCTTTTATGCTGTGACCTTTCTTTGTGTTGTACTTGCCACAGTAGTACTCTACAGACGAGATGGCACCAACTAAACCTAAAAAATGACTGACTGCCAAGATAATTCAAAGAATAATGAGGTTGCAACAACTGCAAAGATGCAAAGAAAACTGATGTCAGTTATCTCTTCACAGAGTTCAGCGAGAAGGAATCAAATGCTTAGTCTTTAAAATGAATGGCTTTAAAACCTGAGATAACAGTTTAGCTTATCTGGACATGCTGATGTACAGGATTATGCAGAAGTCACATGGCTGAGTCTTTGCTTATGCTCAGTGTTGTGAAATTTGTTCTGCAGCACATTATATCATTTTTACACTGAAAGGGAAAAAACTTACCTTTTGTAGAGGACTAAGAATTAAACTTTTAAAGTGAAAGGAATGAGAATGATAAGTTCAGCTTTCTAATAACATAACTCTTGGGACTCACTTGTGACTTGGATTGAAAGACTGAAGGAGTAAGAAAAGTTAGGAAATCTCCTTATTACACTGTATGTGTTAAACAGTCTTTGGATCCTGATTGCTGGGAGAGGATTTCTCCTTACAGCAGATGTGCAAGGTCAGGGAATGGCCCCTGCCATTCCTCTTGGCCCCTTTCCAACCTCTGACCATCATGATCAGTCCTAGAAAGGCCAAGAGCTACCAGTACATGTTGATTTTAAAGGGCCACCCTTACAGCGAAGGAAAAGAACAGCACATGCCTACAACACCTCAGAGAAATATCCTCTTCGCATGAGTCCTTAGGGAGTGCAGAACACTACTGCTGACATCTTAGCTGTTGCAGCGTAGTCCTAAAGGATTTTTTCTGTCCCTGGCTAAATATTGATGAAGACCCCAACTGTATTGTATAGCACTCTGTATATTAATTTGCATAACCCATAGGTGTACTAAGTACTGTGCCATTGAATAAGAGTGTGGATCACAAACATGAGGTATCTCAAGGGCAGACTTTTAGAATCATCTCTTGTGACATAAACATTAATGGAATAAATTTCTCTTCTCTCATCTTCTTTTGGAGCTCTTCTAAACACCTGGTCCAGCGGCTGAAGAAGAGAGGAATCTGTCTTTCCATGGTTTGAAATCCTACTTCCCAGCATTCTAGCAAACTCAGTACCTGACAGGGGGAATTGTGTGTAATGGGTGTCTGATCTCTAGTAATGGTGATGCAGGAACAGAGGCTGCTGTGGTGGAGGGCAACCTGTAGCAGCGTGCTTGGGTTAAGATTTACTGTAATGGCCTTTCTCCCTCACCAACCTACTTGTTGTTTGGAGCTCTGCTTCATGCATGTAATAACTTAGAAAAACATGTTGAGCTGAGCATTTGTGAGAGGCAGGGAGAGAGGAGTTGTTTGAAAGAGTAATTTTAAAATGTCAAAAATAAGATATCACATGCAATGAACACAAACATATTATTAACATACTGACAAAAGCCCTTGCAATTTCCACGCCGATCTCATGATTTTTTGGGCTTAACTTATAATTTTCAGTTTTTTTAAAGCTGGCAGTGTATATTCTTTCATTATGCACCCAGACATTTTCTCCCCTGGGTGCTTGTATAACAAATCAAAGACACTGAATAGAATACTAAGCTTTCAAATATGGACCAGAAAAGAGACAAAGACGAGCTAGTGGAAATATGAACTCCTCATTAACAACTCGACTATGACTGGCCTTACATATGAGCACTTCTTTTTCATGGTCATGAATGGACCAGGGATGGAGAAACGACACCAGCTTATCAAACGAGTTCTAGACATATTGCCAGAGTTAGACCAATGCTACTTTGATTCCCAGCTGATGGTTAGAAGTAGTGATAACAACCACAAAAAATGGACTGGTCCATTTTTTCCACTACAGGTTAGTGCTTGTCAGCAATCTATGGACACCATACTTTGCCTCAAACTTTTTACCCCTTATTGTATTACATCTTCACCCCAGTATGTCCAGTAACCTGAAAAAAAAAAAAAAAAGCAGTCACAAAAAAATAATACTATTTAATGAGTTGCAGCCTGAACCATATGATCCATGGATAGCCATATGTCTGGGGAGATGACAGGTCTAAGTGATGAGCCTTGTTGCATATGCACACCATGCCTTGGGAACCTATCGCTTTGATTTAAATGGTACGGTGTGCTTGGCTTGCTCCTCCCAACATGTGCTAATGTTCTGTGTTTTTTGCTGTAATAGATTACTTAGCAGTTCATACTAATGTTTTGGAGGCAAATTGCTTTCCCATGTTTTATATTATGGACACTTGTTCAGGTCTGGTTCTGCGAGGAGCTGTGTGCTTTCAACTGGCAATTAAAACCATGCTAATGGGAGGCACGCTATGCTTCCCAGATGTGCAGAGCAGCTCCCCTGGTGCAGACAGTGGGGATACTCTCCAAATGTGGGACTAATACCAGTGACTCATTAGAGGCACTGCACCAGATTGTCCAAGCACATAGGAGGAGCAATTCATTTTGTCAGGAACCAGAGTGAAAATTTATTTATTTATTTATTTATTTATTTATTTACATAAGTATTTATTCGGCTGTGCACAGCCTAATTCCCAACTCTTAGTAACAGCAAGGAAAATGCTTAGTTCTCAGCTTTTGTAGCGCTCATACGATATATATTTAAAACTCTGGAAGTTACTGCACTCATAAAACATCACCTTCTTCATTCTCCACTTATTTTCACATGCCCATATTGATGGGATAGTGTATTTTCCTATTCATTGATGCATTATCTTTTGGTAACATAGAAGCAAATTCTGAACCCCCCATCATTGTTGTGCGTGAGTTAACTCAGACCCAAGAGAAGTACAATTCCATGCTGCTCTATGTATTGGTGGCTTTTTTCCCAGGCTGCTCTGGACCCAGTAATTAAGAAATAAGTACTCAGAAAGGATAGCACTGTGTATTCCTTAGTTAAGTAATTTGGAAAGAGCTCTATGCTGGCTTGCACTTACTCAGGGGTAGCATTTGGAAGGCACATGCACCAAAAGAAATTAGGTTTTTCTTAGGTTTATGGAACATAACATCATAGAATCATACAATCATAGAATAAGCTGAGTTGGAAGGGCCCACAAGGATCATTGAGTTCAACTCCCAGCCCTGCACAGCATGCAGGGTCACAGCATGTGCCTGAGAGTGTTGTCCAAATGCTTCTTGGACTCTGTCAGGCTGCCTGGTGCTGTGACCACTTCTCTGGGAAGCCTTTTCCAGTGCCTAGCCATCCTCTGGGTCAAAAACCTTTTTCTGATATCCGACATAAACCTCCCCTCTGAGCCTTAGGCCATTCTCTCGGGTCCTGTCACTGGCCATGAGAGCGAAGAGATCCATACTTGTCCCTCCACTTCCTCTCATGAGGATGTTGAAGATTGCAATGAGGTCTCTGCTCAGCCTCTTCCTCTTGTTTAGACCTTGTGTGTCTCCAAAGAAAACAGCTGGAATGCTGTTTTCTGTATGTAGAATCACAGAATCATTAAGGTCTAAGACTGAGTCAACAACCAACCCAATATTGCTGTGTTTACACTAAACCATATCAGCAAGTGCTGCTTCCACACGTGCTTTTTGAATGCATCCAGGGATAGTGACTCCACCATTTCCATGGAATGGGCAGCCTGTTCCAATGCCTGACCACTCTTCTAGTGAAGAAATTTTTCCTAATATCTAACTTAAACTCCCCAGGCATAACCTGAGACCATTTTCTCTCAATCTGTCACTTGCTACCTGTGAGAAGAGACCAACCCCCACCTGGCTATAACCTTCTTTCAGGCAGTTGCAGAGAGGGATAAGATCTCCCCCAAGCCTCCTTTTCTCCAGGCTGAACACCCCCAGCTCCCTCAGCTGCTCCTCACAGGATTTGTTCTCCAGACCCTTCCCCAACTCTGTTGCCCTTCTCTAGACTTGCTGCAGCCCCTCAATGCCTTTATTGCACCCAGAACTGGACACAGCAGTTGAGGTGTGGCCTCACAAGTGCCAAGTACAGGGGGACAATCGCTGCCCTGGTCCTGCTGGTCACACTATTGCTGATACAGGCCAGGAAGCCATTGGCCTTCTGGGCTACCACACCCTGGCTCATGTTCAGCTAGCTGTCAACCAGCACCCCCAGGCCTTTTTCAGCTGAGCAGCTTTCAGCCACTCCAATTCCATATGTTCTAGCTCTCATCTCCATGAAAAAATGAGGCTTTATCATGCTTTTATTACCAGTGAAGAAACCTAGGAGCTGTATAAGGAAGTGTCTCACTGTTGAAAATAAATTAAAATCATTATTTGAATGGTTTATTGCTGGATCATGCTTTTCACCCAAGAGCCAAAAGATAAGGGAAATAAAAAGCAGAACAATACCTGGCAGGTACAGTGACTTGGTTGTGGTGCAAAGTTTTGCAAGAGTAATAGTTAAAGAGATAGTAATTCACAAGAAAGAGATTCAAGACAAATTTTTTTCCTGCCTGATAAATAACAGCTTGTCAAAAAATCAAATAAGTAGTAAATACAATGTTTAGAAAAGGATGGCAATTTATCCCCCATGCACTAATTATCCTCATACTTCTTGCGTGAAAGCAAGTTTGAGTTTAGTGTAGATAAATAGATATGTACAGAAATTACCTTGCCTATGCAGCGCCACAATGCAGCCCCTCAGCAGACTCTTGCAGTGATTTTAATGCATAGATATTATGGAAGAATATATAGATAATTCTTATCCTGTATTGATATATCCCGCCCTTTATCCTCCAAGAAATTTAAGCACAATCGAACACTTTTCCCTGAAACAATTTGTCATTCTATTTTGAGGCATCCAACTCTGTTTCTATCTAGGGTTAACAGTAATATTGAAAAGAGTTATTGATATTTCATGAGAAAAGGTAGCCTGGAAATATTTCCTTATTGTTCTAAAGAAAATCCCACCTTAATTTTGCACATCCAAGAAATATTTGGGTTTCATCTATGTTAAGAATTATTTTTAGGTTCAGAGGGTTTTACTTTTACAAGATAAGATTCAAATTACTTGAAAACTTTTTTCTTTAGTTTTGGCAAGTTTTGCCAAAAAATAAGGAAAAAGAATCAGTGAATTCTAAGTTTTAGGTGAATCATCTGATACTACTCTTGTACCAGTTCCAGAAGGAGTTTCAGAAGGAGTCTTGGTTCTGGTTGAAATGTTCTAAATATATATATATATATATATATATGTTAAATATACACAGACTCCCTGCTGCCATCACACATCATGTGGTTTATCCAAATCTAAAACTGACAAGCAGTAGTATTCACCTTCATATTACATTCCATCTAATGGGCGCCAGTGAAGTGGACACTGTTGTGTCTGTGTCTGCTGTGGCTTTAGCTCCCACAGATAGAAGTAAACAATACCCAAGGCAAAATCTGCAGAGACTGAGATTCCACCCAGCCTTCTTTAATCTTCAGCCAGTTGGACAGCTTGGGAGCACTTCAAGAATCCATACTGTATGTGAAAGGGAATCCCATACCCTTGGGTTGTTTTCTTTCTCTTAGTCATCCTGCTCCAGTCTTTGAGACATCAACCCCTTTTACTTTTGGTGTTTGTGTATCTCTAAGTTTCATCAATCATTGGCACTTACATGTTTCTACACTGGAAGAATGTGTGGTGAGAATTCAACATTCAGTACAAATGCATTTCAACTAATTTGTGAGTACTATGGAAGGCTAAGTTTTATCCCCTTGTGATTGTTACAGCCCTGCATAGCAAGCTGTCATCCCATCTTTATTTCCAGCTCAGTTGCATCCCACTTGTTGAACATGGGATCTGCTCATACATTCGAAGCTTGCCAGAGGCAAAATCTCTCCCACCACAGAGATTCTTTTGTCTCGCATGTTCAAGTTCTTGCAATGTCCTGTCCCTGAGCAATGACCAAAACTCAGCATCAATGCTCATTACAGTCAAAGATTTTTTAATTTTTTTAAGGTTTTATCAAAAAAAGTTCCTATCTAACTGCTGTTAGATACCTACAAAACATGGACAGCACATATGTGAGTAAAATGTCTTCTCAGACCATAATATAGGTTAATATTTAGGCTTGCCAAAGACTGTGAGCGTATCTTTGATCTGTGGGTGGCATTCTGTATCCCAATGTGCAGTACAAATATTATTTATCCTTTCAGTCAAGTCATTTATGACTATCTGACTTTAAAGAGAAGCCAACAAGATTCCAGTTTAAAAACATAATATTCATAACTTCCTGCTCCCCCTGTCCAATCTTATTTCATGTTGCCAGACTCTCATTCAAATAGATTGTTTTGCAAGTTCTAAACACCTAACAGTTAATTTGTAATGCAAAACAATATATACAAGGAACTCTGTCTGGTCTCTGCCAGGCAACTGAAGAATTGGAATTCTTGATGAAGCTGAAAAGAAAAATTTTGCAAATGCCTTGTTCCATTAACCCTTTGTACATATATATTTAAGCTATGTAGGCTCATGCTTCATATAGGTTCCTCTACAAGGTAATGTAAGCATCTTTTGTTGTAAAGTTTGGCGTCCTCAAATTATTTTACATATTATGCCACGTTTAAGGTATTAAAGAAGCTGTTTAAAGTTATGAAGTGACTGACAACCATCTACCTCCTGCAAAACAAACCTGTATTTTGTAGGGAAGGGGGTGGTGAGCAGCCAGAGCAGCTGGGGAACTGGGGTGGAGCAGCTGGGTCAGGGCTGGGAGGCTGCAGGGAAGGTACTGGAGGAAGCCCTGTCTGCTGGTGACTCAGCCCTTGGCATTCACCTCCCACAGAACCAGTGCCAGAGTGGCTTTAGGGCATCCAGGATGGGGTTAGGGACTCATGCTCGTGGCGTGGAAAACTGGATCCTGATCAGTAACCATTCATACATACCCCTTGCTTTTTATCAGGAAAATAAGTGGTCTGGCTGCGCTACATCTCATGTGTTTGCATTTGTCTATCTAAAATTAGCCTGCCCAAAACCATTTCTTTGGGCTGTGAAACACATTCAGTCATAGAGTTGTTTAAGGAGTCATTGGAATGACATATTTTTGCTTGACCTCTTAGTCTGGACCTTTCCTGAGACCAAACAAACCTGGGCTCAGTACTGCAGGGGCACAGCTAATTGCTTTTGCAAACCAATTTCTTACCATTACCATGGTAATGGTAATGTAGTCATATATATATGTAGATTAGATATAGATACAGATGATTAAGACGGACAGATAGGTACATACACAGACACAGAGACATATAAAATTGATAGAGGCAGAAGTAGATGGATGAACTGGTCCACATGTATAGCCACAATTCAGATCTTGGTAGCCAGGGTCATTGCTCCTGGCTCTGTAGCAGGTATACAGACAGGTCTTGTGTCTGCTTAATACCAGAGCTGTTACAAAAATGAGAATCAGACCTTTAGGTTTATTAAAAACATTTACAAAACTGTACAAATAAAATCTAAAAGTCTGCAGCCAATTAATAAAGCTGTGGCTCTGCAGGGGCTGTTATTATTGCACTGTACACAAGAGACATTTCTCACTAATATAAGCAACAACATTTGAATTCTTGTGCTCCAAAACTGAAAGGACTAAGTGAGAACATTCAGGAACCTCTGACAGTATGGGCCTCATAGTAGCCTCTGGAGCTTTCCTGGCTGTGTCCTGCAGAGTGGAGCTGGTGCACAATATATCCATTCCTGCAATGCCATAATTTGCTCTGTGGACATTTCTTTTTATAGAGTTATAAAAGTTTTCAAATTTAATTATTTTTAGCACAAATTTCTCAACATAAATACATCAGGTACATTTCTTCACTTAAGAATGTCTGAAAGAGTTGTGCTAATGTGACCTCTCTTTGGTAGAACTAGCCTCTGGCCCAGCATTGGTAGCCTCCAGGGAAATCCATCCTCCTCAGCCCAGAAGGATTGCCAGTCTGAATAAGTGTGCTTTTGAAAGTTTTCCAAGTGAGGAATTTCCAACAGTACACAGAATTGTCACAATTTGTGACTATTTATTTCTCTATTTTTTTTTAAGAAAAAAAAATGGAAATGAGATGAAAACTTTCTTGGGACAATGCACAGTAGCTTACCATATATAAGTTTATGTGTTCATCTTTTTGGTCGAATCAGTAAACTTCAGACAGTAGATAAACAGTGATTAAGAAAGATTTTATGGATATAAATTAAAGTTGTCATTGTATCTTAACAATGAAATTGGCTAATTGATGCCAAATACAGTTGTTAATGGGTATATAGTTTTTACAGATGTGTGTATGTATGATTTACTGCCTCATACAATTATCTTTTGTTACTTAAGGCATCCTGCTTTATCTGATTATCTGGCAGCAGTAATAATTTATTTCCTGAGGTATTGGAACATGGCACAAGCTGTTCTTGAATTGAATTAATGTGTAATAACCCCTACCCCAATCAATCCTGCCTTGAAAGTGCAGCTTGAGGGTCGATGCAGAACCTGTGATGGGAACTCATCACACACAAGGGTTCTACCCACTTCATTACTGCCCTGTTGTGGCAATCAGGATCCACTTCAAGAGGCTTTTTCCTCTTCTTAAGGGAGCTAAATCCCTGTTATCTCAGTGACTGACTAATTCTTACTTATATCTCCTAAACTTGGAAGGACTACAGCTGACAGACCCCAAGTTCTGACTAGTGACAAGGAGGGGTCCAGCACATTTACATGCTATGTCTGTATTTTATTCAGGCTCTAAAATGCCTTTTTCTCCCCATGTTATCCAAGCCCAAACCAGCTGACGCAGAGTCCCTGACTCAGAAGCACAGCAGTCTGAATAGACTTGGCAGAAGAAAACCAAGACAGGAAACAGAAGATTGGAGGTACTTGCCCAGCAGACAAGCTGCAGCTCATATCCATGCTTCCTGACAAGTGAAGGAACATGATTTTTTGATTTGGGTTCTTTGGACACAGGATGATGCAATGCTGCTGGAGGAATCCCAGACAGCACAAAACTCACCAGGTGACGTTGTTCTGTATCACAGAAGGAGGTGGCTGCCAAGTGTAGCTCCATGATGCAGCCTGCCCCAGAAGACAGGGTTATGCTGAACCAGTGTGTCTGTGTGTGTTTCCCTCAAATTCTGCTGCTTCTGCATACAATGAGTGGCATTGGCAGGGATGGGGGACATCAGGGGCTACTGCAGTAGGACAGGGAGGGTGACATGGCACTTCTACCCCCAGTGGCTAGTGCTATTGACTCTTCTTTCCCATTTTTCTCTGTACCTACACTCCTTCCACTTCTCCTCCCTTCAAAGGGTATTCAGTCATCAGGACCATATAACACCTTTCCTCCTTTGCCCTAGGGTCTGGATAGCAGCCAAGGTGGAAGGAGACACACAGGAAGGGACAGTATGGCAGGGATGGCAGTAGGCCACAAGATAAGGAAGGGCATATGCATGGCAGAAGACTAAGACTGAAAGGCCTGAAAGCCCTGTGCTCTAGATTCATGGAGAAAAAAGAGGAAACCTTAGAAAAAGAGAGCTCTCTCACAACCCCTGCTATGTGCCTGTGTGAACAACAGGCCTCTCCTCAGTGTTCTCACTTCTTTCCATTTCCCTCCTGGGCCACCAACAGAAACCTGAATGTCTCCATGCACTGAGAAGCCTCCAGTCATCTCTACTGATCTCATAATTTGTTTTTGTTAGACATACATTTATAAAAAGTATTGGGAAAAGGACTTCATCGTTTCCATCCTGCTCCCTCACCCTCTAAGCTAATTTCATTTGCTATGACTTGTGGCCGTGAGTTTATATTTTACCCATTGTCTCACTTACCCAGAAGTCTGGTACTAACTCTAAGTCTAGAATGAGAACCGGGTATTATCCTTGAAATGGCCTGTAAGTCCTCTAGTTACCCCTGTCCTTGCTGATAATTGAGAAGTTTCCAGAACAATTCCAGGGAACCAGTTTAGTGAAGTATTGCATATTGCCTCTGTTGAGGGTAGAGCTGTTCCATTTTTTATGGTGTCATTGCGTAGAGAGTAAGTAACACAATATGCTTACGGAAATTGCCGCTGATGCCTTCCTGGACTTGTTAAAACTCAGACTTGCAAAGACGTTTGGTTTCAGCATTATTTCAGAAAATTCGCTGTAGTTTTGTACATAACTTTCTGAAACACATGCAACCTCAATTTTCTTCACCCAGAGTCAGCAAGAAATGCAATCCCCTGTCCCACCTGGAAGTGATCTCCTTCTGGTCCAACAATTGTAGAATGTCCAGCTAAGCTGGTAATTATGATTGTTTGTGTTGTCACAATTTCTTAAGATCTTTTTTTAATAGAAGGCAATCACAAAATAATATTAAACATGCCAGTGTTAATTATGCTTATTCTTTAGACAATTGTGCTGTCACAGAACTGATGTGTTAGAAAAAATTTGAGGAACTTTGACAAGCACAGTGTCATACTCAAACATATGTGGGCACTCAGTACTGAAAGAAATAATGCCAGATGTGTGTTTGCACAATAGTATGATTCATGATTACTGAAATCTGTGTGATGGAAAAAATTTAGTGCTTTTTTAACCATTTTGATATTATTTTCCATTGAAACACTGCCCTTCTTTCATGACTTTGACAGAGAGAACCTTTCTATTTCCCCTTTAGTAATTCTTTTCTTTCAGGTAGAAAGCATCATGTCATGGATGCCACCTCTCCAGCTGGAAGATATTCTTCAGACATAATAGGATCCTGGAATTCTGCTTAAATGTCAACTGCCAGCCTGTACAATTTAAAATTCAATAACTTTATTGACTTTAATCAATAAAAGTATTTAGATATTTTGTCGGTTCACATTTTTACAGTCAAATGTCACAAGCTATTCACTCACATGATTCAGGATCTGTGCTTGTAAAAGTTTGTGTGTCCTCATGCAGACTTTGCTCTTGAAATAATTGCTTCCATAAAGTTATTGTAACATTTTCTGAAGAAATGTGAAATCATGTACTTTTAGATGATTTTTATTCTAGTAAATTAAAGAAGAATTTTCTCCTAGAAAATGCCCTACACAAAGAATTACTGCTAAAAGACCTTTACATTCAGATTATAAAGAAACCCAAACCCAAACCACGCAAACATGTGATTGCTCCTGTTTGAAGGACCTGCTCAGGACACAGTGGGATTTCTGTGATTACTGCTTGCAAAGGGCATTGCAAGGATGCTCACTTCCAGAACTAGGCTGCTACACAGCCAAATCTTCATGTAGGGAACCATGAACAACATCCCAGCCTCGAGCTACAGCACAGACCTTGCATACCTTGTCAACACCACCCCAACTTCTGCTCAGCTGCAGTCCCCACCCCTGACCACTGCCCTGCTCTGTGTTTGTGAGAGGTCCATGCTGTTGACCCAAGATAAGTGAAAGATCTTCTGAGAGAGGGCAGACATGGCACAAGAGCTCTTGAGAGCAATGTGCCATCCTAATGAGAAACGCTGATGAGAACATTCCTGACCTCTCTAGGATCTTGGGTATTTCCAGGCCTTCTGTCAGGGGCTTACATTCAAGTGCCGTACTTCATTCCATGAGGACCCCAAGAGCACCTCACAGATGAAGGATATTTCTCTGGCAGATTTTCCATACAGAAACAGATGTGGTTCTCAGGCACTTGCCTGCCCTTGTCCTTACAGGCAACAATAGGATACGTGTTTTTCCTGCGCACAGTAGTTTTCCCTATTTTGTTATTTCACCCTATTTCCTGCCAGGTGTCTTGCTTTCCACTGGTCTAGGCTTGTTTTATTTTATGGCTGAGCCTGTTTAAATGACTGTCTCCATGGAGATGCTCAAAACCTGAGCAGACATGAGCCTGGGCCACCTGTTCCAGCTGACCCTGCTGGAGCTGGGGATGAGTTAGATGACCCCCAAGGTTTCTTCCAGCCTCAGCGATTCCATGGCTCTGTGAAACAGAAGCCAGTACAAATTTTCCTACCATACGTAAATGAGATTTATATTTCCCACACTTTGGAGAATACTTATAACTGACTTAGAGGAAAATAGAAAACAGCGTTTAGCACTTGCCTGAAGATTTGCAATCTCCCACAAGCACTTAATGACACAGATGATGATGACGTATTTCAGATCATATAGGTTGAAGAGTATTAAAATTTTTTTTGGCGTACAGCTCTGCTTCTTCATTTTCCCCCTCACTCCTTTACACTATGACTGTGTAAAACAGAAAGTGCTTCACCAACATGCTTAACACCACAGAATGAGCAGCATTTTTTGCAGTTGCTAGACAGCTTCCTCATCTTTTAAGCTTGGAATAAAAAAAGAGACCTGATTCAAAATCAGTGCAATTCTTATACAAAACAACCTTTTCCTGAGCTGAGGGGATCCAATGCCTGATGAATATTGACACTGTCCAGCCTTACTGTGTTATCAAGGAACAAAGTATTTTTGGGTGAGGTTTGGTGCACACACCCAGTAAAACTGCCATCATAAAGTAGGACTAGTAGAGCAGCCCAGGCACTCTCTGTTTTGAGTTTGAGGAGGTGTATCACCTCTTTTACAGGGACATCTCAATTAAGTATTTTGCAACCTATTTGGTAAAAGTAAAGGATAGATTGTGCCCACATGAAAATCTCTTGTCCCAAGCTACCACCTGAACAGAAAGAAAATCTTAGAATTCTGCATGTGCCACTACAATGAACAACAGCAAGGAAGCTGAGCAGATCTGAGCACAGTTAGTGTTTTCCAG
Organism: Anthoscopus minutus; assembly: GCA_013399455.1. NCBI lineage: Eukaryota > Metazoa > Chordata > Aves > Passeriformes > Paridae > Anthoscopus > Anthoscopus minutus. The sequence continues at coordinate 157,737 of VWYI01021362.1, forward strand.
AGGACATGTTTTTTCCTGCTCAGAATGGGTTTATTGTACCAGGTAGCCCGTCCAGTCACCTGCCATTTCTCACCTCGGCACTACTGGCATGAGCACCAGAGTATTAATACATACTTTGGCTTTCAGAGAAGGGGAGCCTGGGGTTGTATATCATTCTGCCTGGCATTCAAGCTGTATGTAATGCATCCCTTGGAATGTTTTGCTTAAATGCACACAACTCTCTGGAGACTTGAAGCCTAGGGCCCTATTGTCCAATCATATGCAGCGTGGAATTATACCTCTTTAAAATTAAATACCTCTTTGTTTAGCTATTAGTTTCTATTAGTTTCTTCTCAGCTGCTGCAAGAACATCTGTTACAGTGTGCAAGCCACTACAGCACATGGATATAGCCTTCCACCTCCCTGTCTTCCCAACTCTCCTCTTCACCTACTTCCAGTAAAAAAAAAAAAAAAAGAGGAATTAATTCTTTACCTTACAGGAGTGGAAAAAGAAATGCCATGTGTGTTTTCCAAATACAGTAAAAGACAGTGCTGTAGAGAATACACTGTCCAAGAAAAAACAGAACTGTGAGAGGAAAGGGTGCAACAGAGGTGTAAGGGTAAGCACATCTCATTAGTTAGAATATTACTTGTGGTTAATTAAAGAGATGTCATTAAGCTCCTTTCCTGTTATGAACGATCTTAAAGGTTCTGGTTAGCTGTGTTGTGGAAATGACATTGCAAAAGTGGTCTTGTAACAATTTGCCCAGCTCTTCTGTCCCCAAGAGGACAGGGAACACCAGAGGCCAGGGACTACCTGAGGCCAGGGACCAGAAATCAGAGAGTAAACCAAAAGAGCAAGACAATTTCATTTAAGCCATTTGCTTTTAAAAAACCCCAACCAACCAACCAATCAACCAAATAAAAAACCAAACAAAAAACCCCAGAAAAATAAAATAGCAAAGAAAATATGCTTAAAGCAGAATTTTGAGGAATAGTGTCCAATTACACTAGGCAACTAGATGCTAGAAACGTTAATGTCATGGCAGATGACATTTTCTGCCACAAAATGTAACCATTAAAGCAACAGGCAAACAAAAAACCAGTTACACTGCAAGTATAGGCCTTTCTCAGGAAAATACAGCGTGTCTGACCAGATTGGAAAGTGACACACCTGCTGTTTAGGACCTGCCGACCAACGGGTAATGGAGAATTCAAAAAATTCCATCAATGCACAATCCAAATCAGGATAAACTCTCTTGTTTTTTGACCCACTGCCCTTCCTGCATTTACTCTGATGACTCTCAAATTCTCATTCTCTTCTTTGATTTCTGTAGTACGGCAATATAGCTCAACTTGCAGACATGTTTACCACCTGTACAGAAAGCTATTGTCCTAAGTACTGGAAAATTGTTTCAGATAATAAAATTTCTTATGTACTTTCAGTGTGCAGAACTAATTTTTGTCATTCATTGTTAGTACTGTGTTATATTAAGCTTCTAAAAAAGCCCTAAGCCTTACTCATGATGTGCTTCTAGGATGGTATCTAATGTGTCCTTGTTTTTAGACATATCCAGATATAGCGAGTGTCAAGAAATGTTAATATGCGTATGTATCTCCAAATATTCTCCACATCTACAATATTCTGCAACTAACCAAGATAGCTTCCATAAACTTCACTTCAAAATCAGATTTTCTTTGTGTATAAATTATTTTCCTGTCCTGTTTTTCCATTAGTCAACACAAAATTCCCTGGAAGGGTAAGATGGTGATATCTATGAAATCAGTGTTCAACTTTTATGCTGACAATATTACTCAACCCTGCAAACTTGGAGAGTTAATGTAATTTATTGAAAATAATTTAAGAAAAAATGTGATAAAACATGAGAATGTCTGACAGTAGAAATGTGAGATTTGCTCAAATACAAATCAAAATGTATCAGCAAACAGCCACTGGAACATTTTTCCAATTGTCTGTAAAAGGAGAACTCTAAAGACCTACAGCAGGAATATAGATGCATGCTCTGGGGATGTTTCTGGCTTTCAGATTCCTGCTTTTTTGCTGCCAAATACCAAAGCCAAACATATTGCTAAGGCTTTAAGATGCATTTTCATCAGTAAAATATCTTATAAAATAGATCCCAAAAACATTGAATCACTGCCAAAATGTCAATTTATTTTTTATGTCCTCATTGAACAATGAAATATTTATGTTACTAAAGGCATGCTATAATAAATTAATATTATGGAAACCACCATTCACAGTTTTTAATTAGCAGTAGGCACTGAAATTAAAAATGAAGACACCCTATGTTCTTCCTGCTTTAAGTTCTCTTTTCAGATGACAGTGCTCTGCACAATAATTTTGCAGAGATATATTGCTCCAGGAATGTCTGACACTCATTCTGATTTTGTTTTTTTCTAAAATTATTTATGAGTAATCTGTGTTACCCCAGTACATGCTCAGAGCCCAGTCTGGTGCTGTTAACACTGCATTTGCAACTGAGTTTAGTAAAGATGTCATCTCTATGTAGAATTTTCACTTCTAGACTTTAAAAGTATCTGTAGCTGCACTAACTTAAGCAGTTCCTTCACACCCAGAAGAGTGGTTTGTCCACAGAAATGGTTTAACATCTAAATGCTGGTTCTTTGTATGCAAAAGCTGCAAGTTATCACTCCAACATTAACAAGTGCTCCTTTCCAGCACCAGTAGGTTGAACAGCATAAGTTCAACACATGGAGAAGCTTTTATTCTGTAGCCCAGAGACCTGAATGGTGTTGTGTTACCACTCCTGAGCTGGCAATTAGAGTAGAGGCAATGGCTGGCACTAAAGCTTGCTTTGAGAGCAAGCAGTGCTCCAGATTACTGTTTCCTATTTTGGACTTAAATTTGATCCACTTGCAGCTGATGTTGGATGTGACAGATAATATCCTGGATATCTAATTTATATTTGATTATTTAAGGTGAGATTTTCCAAATGGTCTCAGTGCTGGAATAATCCCTCTCCCACTGAAGTCACTGCCAAAGCTAGAGGAGGTTGAAAAAACTCCTGTCCTTATTAGCCATTGAAATATCTGGTGAAGAAACAGGAAGCCAGCCATAATTTTTGTGCTGGCTCCCTGGAAAATGTACTGACTTTTAGAATTTTCTTTATGAGTTTGAACTCCTCACCTGGCTCCTTGTCGAAATCAGTGCACAATAAGAGGTGCAAAATACATTTTTTCAACAAAAAGCTCCTGGGATGGTTGCTCTTGCCCTCTTCCTCTTCTAGATACAGAACATCTGCAATGGTGTCAGGCATCTCATAAATAAAGACAGCTGCTACTACAAAAAGTTGACTGGCAAGTGGAAGGGATTGTGGCAGAAAAAAGAAGCAGGGAACAAGTGGAGGATCTTGCAGTCATTTCCTAAGCACACCTCTCGACTGATACCCTTTTCCTGAAAGGGAAAGTTATTTTAATTTAGTCTAGCCTCTCTTTCACACATTTTTCTCTCATGTGATGTCAGAAGCAATATTTTTTGGATCTTTAAATGCTGTGATTTCAGTAAAGCTATTAAAAAATAGGGGCCTCCTTGGAAAGGGGCGAAGAGCAATGTGTGCTATAAAGACAAAAAGAGCCAGATGTCACTTGTTAAACAGATGGGTTGAGAAGAGTGAAAGGCAGATCTGAAAGCTTAGAGAAGCATCAGGGTATTTACTGCTCCAGCACGACACTCTCTGTCTTGTAAATAATTGCTAAGTGTCCTCACACTCACACAGCTCATGGATTCCAGAGAGGTGAGAGCATAAGACAGCCTTGCAGACACACTTTTGAGGTAACTCTAATTTCAACTAGGAAGCTATCCAGTTTTGATGTTAGGAATTTTTAGTACTACCCACAGCACTTGGGTAAATGTTTCTCATGGTGAGTTGGCTTCACCAAGAAAAACCAGTGCTCTATCTTGAGTCAAATAAGGCCAGCACAGGCACTGGTATCAGAATTTTTCTTCTTTTTCTTTTTCTTGCCAAACTGAAAAACCTTAATACTATCAGGGCTGTGGGGCACAGGATCTCTTCTGTCACTTTCCAGTTGTGAGGGGTAGCTGAAATCAGCACTGGGCATTGGACCCATGTCCTTAGAGACATCTTTTAAAGAGGTTATTTCTTACATCACAGCACATTCAACAACACATGGATGAGTTTCTCAGCCCCTTCCTTGCCTCACTGCCCTGCAGCAGAGAGCTGTGCTACTGCTTGGGTGTTACCAGAGAGGAGCTCTGCTTGCTGAGCTCACTGGCCCTTCCCCAACTCCACACAGGGCTTGGGAAGCAGCAGTGATGCATCTGCCAGTTCTCTGGGAACACAGAGCCTTCCTGGCATGGATGTGCCCTACAGGCCACATCCGGGCAGATCACATTCACGTTGTGCAGCCTGAGTGATGCAAGGTGGACCTGGCCAGAGGATCTTTTCCAATGCCTGTCAGGAGCACCACATGAGAATCACACTTCTACAGCTAAAACTGTCCTACCTCTTAGAGGGTACTGCTACAGTGATTTACACTAAGCTGAGAGGCCGGTCCATGGAGTTAATGTGTTTAACTGGCACATATAAGCAGTTTTAGATGTGGACTCACATGCTCATCCATTTGCAAGATTCAGGCCTGCTTGTGACCTAAGTTCTGCTCCCTGCAACCCTATATATATCAGATATTCAAAAGTGATAATGATGGGAACAGATGTGGAAATATATAGATAGATCTGGAACCTGGTCAGAGGGCTGCGTCTCATGCCGGAAAGGAGGAAAAAATCAAAAGATTTTTTGAAATATCCTTCTTGCTTAAAAGAAACCACAACTTGTTTTAAATTTATTGTTCATATTCTTTTTCTCTATGCATACTTAAAAAACGAACAAATTCTTTAAGAACACAAAGCTCTCACTGTCTGCTGAAATGGCAAATAGCAGCAGCCAAGGTAAAATTTCAAGATTTCCACTTTGAAGTGGAACTTGGAGTTAATGGGCTGGGCATGCTCTGATACATAGTGCACAGCAACATACCTTGGTTGAATCATAGGAGCTAGAGATGGAAAAGACCTATTAGGTCATCTTTTCCATCTCCCTGCCAATGTAGGATTACTCTCTGCCAATTCAGGATTATTCTCGAATGTTTTCTAGTCTAGCTTTAAATGACTCAGGCTGTGGGGCTTCCACCACTTCCCCTGGGAGGCTATTCCACAGACTAATAGACTTTGCTGTTAGGGAACATTTTCCTGATATGCAGCCTGAATTTTACTTTGTTCCATTGCATGCTAGTTTTCCTTGTTATAAGTGTATTACACTACCCTAGGTAATTTGTCTCCCTGTGTTGGTGTTTATGACCTTCAAATACTTTGAGATGGCTTCAAAATCCACCTTAGGATAGATCTTAGGTAGCATTATACACCACTGCTGTCATATATTATATACTTGTAGCATCAATTAGATGATGATACTTAAAACATATTCATATTTTCTCTGTCATGCTGTGAGATCCTCCAGAGTGGAACACATATTGCAGTGCTTAGTAAAACCAAACTTGCCTCCTGCTGTTTGGCAGAAATTGTACCCGAAGTGATTGAAAAGCATCTACAGCTTGAAATGTGCCTGAAGCTACTTGATCCTGCCGTGCTGACTTCCAATGTGTGATGGGTTAAATTAGCACAACTACCTCCACTATTGCCTTTTCCATACATTTTCCACTTGGGCATTTCAGAGTGAGAAGCTGACAGGCAGGTGGGGGGAGCTCTCTGGAGGTGGGAAAAGAGAGGGCAAAGGCATATCACTCTGCATGAATGGCTCCTGAAAGGGTGGAGACACTCTGGTTTGGATGAGTTTAGATTAAAAAGCAACAGGCAAAATTAAAGCTTTTAGGGCACAGTGTGTGACAGCAGCATCCTGGGGCCAAGGCAGGAGGACTGTGGGCTTCCTATGGGTCAAGATCTTGCAGCCAGGGCTGTCCCACCACTTCCAGTTGGGGACCAGGGCAGGACAGGGCTGAAATTGTGTCATTTACCAGTAACTACTTGGAAAGGCATCAGGTCATTGCTCTTTTATTATATAGCCTTGTGTATTTAAAAGACCTCCCTGGCTGTGCAGAAGGATGATCCCTGAAAATGAGAGTTCTCTTACACCTGCTGCAGTGTGTCTTTAGTCCTAGAGACTCTCTCTGAACCTCTCTGCATGCTGGCCCTTTAAAAAGTGGCTGTGTTACCTACTGGTGACCCCTTCCACAGATTTTTTTAAGTTTTGATATGACCATACAGGGAATTGTGAGAAAATCTTCACTGAAGAAGAGACGGAAATTTCTTATCCTGACCAAACTTTTTATAGTCCTTTTTTTGAGAAAATCTTGCGTTTTCATCATTGTTGCTATGGGGATCACTAGCAGTCACAGGACCAAGATGCTGAGACTCCAGACACCATCCATTTATACTTTACATATCCCCCCACTTTAAATTTACTGCTTGATTCAAATATTTTGAGCAGAAAAGCTTATTTAGTCACAAATTAATCATAGCGTTTTGATACATGTACAAATCAACAGGATTAGGACACCAACATATTTTACAAGGAACCTTCATAATATTCACCATGCTACCACAGTCTTTCAGCTTTGTTACACACACTCATAAGCATGGAGAGTTTGAAAAATTAAAAACTTTTTAAAATAAAATTTTTACTAACAACAGGACATGGAAAACCAAAGCAAAGACATTTCTTTAGACTCCAAGCAGAAGAATGTCCATAAGACATTGCTGCAGGAACAGTAAAAAAAAGCCCCACAAAACAAATCAGGACATTTGAGAGGTGTCATAGAACTCAGGCCATGAACTTGCACACATGGCACATCTGCTTTTGTTCTGTGATTGCTCCTAGTTGCTCCACAGAGGTCAATAATTCACTGGCACCATCTCTTTACATCTAGCTGTATGTGTGATCAGGGTCCATAAAACACGCATACATACCCTCAACATGCTCTCAACACTTTTGGACCATCTATCCCAAGACTCTCTGTCTCATCAAGAGCATTTGATGTATGGAACAGTGGCTTTGTAAACCATATTACCTTTCCCATAGTTCTGTATTGCAGCTTGTTAAGGACCAGGTGAGCAGCAAAAAGATATTTCCTTTTAAAACCACAGTGGTCTTGAGTAAAATAGTCTTCTGCTGGTTTTTGGGTCCTGCTCCAGTTGGTTCCCTTTCTCTTACCCCCAACTCCCGGTAGAGGCCAATTGCTGCATGTAATTGAAGGGCAGGTAAGGAGAAGAGCCTGATCCATGTCACATCCTCCACCCTTCCCTTCTTCCCAGGCTTAATTTTATTCCTGATTCCCTACCTCCTGTCCCCCAGCAGCACAGGGAGAGGTGGGAGTGAGGATTACAGTCAGTTCATGTCATGTGTTTTGTGCTGAAACTTCTTCCTCAGGAAGTAGAATCTACTACTCCCCTACTCCAGTGTGGGGTCCCTCCCACTGGAGATAATCCTTCACAAATTTCTTCAATGTGAGTCCTTCCCATGGGCTGTAGTTCTTCATGAACTGCTCCAGTATGAGCACCTTAGGAGGGTCACAATTCCTCCAGGAAACCTGCTCCAGCATGGGCTCCTCATCAATTGGTCTGCCCTGCCAGGATCCTGCTCTTGCACAGGCTTTCTGTGGAGTCACAGACTTTGTTCTGGCATCCACCTTCTCCAGTGTGGGCTTCTCCATGGGCTGCAGGTGGATCTCTGCTCCATTGTGGGAACCATGGGCTGCACGGGCACAGCTGCCTCACCATGGTCTTTGTGCCTCCTCCTGTAGCTGGCATTGCACTTTCCTCCTCCTACTCCTGAAACAGATTATCCCAGAGGTGCTGCCACCATCACTCATTGGCTCAGCCTTTGCCAGCAGCAGGTGTGTCCTGGAGCAGCCAGCCATTGGCTCTGTTGGACATGGAGGAAGTTTCTGGCAGGTTCCCAGAGAAGTCGCCCCTGTAGTCCCCCGCTACCATTACCTTGCCATACAAATCCAATATGATGGTGTCATCTAACAGAGAATATATTTGGAAAACATTACTAATTTAACACTGAAGCACTGGCCTGGTCAGCAGCTGCCTTCATTCTCCACACACTTTTAGACATATACTCAAAAGAATATACTAAGGAATGAATTAATTGGCTAGACACCAATGTTTCATGGGAATGCATCGGTCTTGTGAAAGTCAAATTAAAAATGAGAAACATTCTTTTCAGGAATTTTTTTAGTATATAAATATATTTAATTATTTTATTCCTTAAGACAAACAATATGTACAGCATTGTTTTGAAATACAGAACAAAGGAAATAGCACAAATTATTTCAAGATAGTACATGAGTGTAGTGTAGATAACAGCTAAGTTTAAGTGGTTTTGTGGACATAAACCCTTCTGGTTCTTTCCATGACTCTTTGACAAACCTTTGAGACATGCTGACATTTTATAAAGAGGCGACACAGCTATGAATACTTTGGAGGACCCCATTTTTTATCAAGGGTAAATGCTTTAAGTACAGCAGCATATATTCTTAATGATGCATGTATGGCAAAACAGCCAAACCACACAAAGCTGTGGAGCTACAAGGCGAACCATCTGGCCCTTCCTTTCCTGGTGCCACCTCCTCTGTGCAGGGCTGACACAGCTTCCTACATCACCTCCTCCATGAGGCAGCTGGAGGAAAGGGGCTGGGAAGATGGAACAACAGGTTGTGCTGTGGCAGCAGTGGTCACTTGGGGCAAGCAAAAGGCAGCCATTCTTGGCTCAGCAAACTTCTTTCCTAGAACAGCAGGTGGACCACCACTGCCTCTGTGATGCTTCTGTGATTAGGGATGCTCCAGAGGCAGTAGAGAAACTTACTTTCCATTGCAGTGCAAGAGCCATGACTGGGCCGAGCACTGCAGGTATAGGAGGAGAGCAGCACAAGCCATAGATGAGAAAGTGGCCCAAACAGCACAGAACCAGATATTAATACCCTGACTCATAGTCGGTAGCATTCTGCTTCATAAACTGTCCCCTGTGGCACTTCTAATCTGGTTCTCTGAGGAAGGTTTTATTAAGCCAGAGTATCAGAGGATGATCTTAGTGTTGAAGACTTAAATTAGGCAATCACTTAAAATCCAAAGACCATTAAGGGGGAAAGAGCCAGATCTTGTATTTCTGTTTTCTTCCCTGAAATGTGGTTTAAGGCCTTTCCTAAGGGACAGTTCATGTATTTTTGCTGATTGGTGTGCGAAGCCAGCTGAACTGAGTCCCTCCCGCCCATGCAGCAAGCTGAAAAACTGAAGAAGTAAAGGTGGGAAGATTTTGGAAATGCCTATTTATTGAAAAAACCCGATATTAATAGGCACAATTAAAAGGCAAATATCTAAAGTCAAACCAATTAAGCTCCTGTGGATCCCTAATGAAAGTGATAAAGGCATTAATATTTAGTGCAAAACCAAATGGTCCTAGATTAAGTGCTGGGCACTCACATTTCAGATGATGCTAGTAATCTGAATTTCTCATTATAGAATTTATGCCAGACTAAGGCTCTTGCCAAGGATGATTTAACTATTCACAGTGTCAAACTGACCTTGCAGCTCATAGAAAGAGAGCACTAATTGCAACTTCTTTGTATTTCATGGCAAATTAAAACTGGGCAGTGTTTCACATTATAAACTCAAGTTATAGTGAGAATCTTCTCTATTGCCAGCTGTACTTAAAAGTACTAAATCCCAGCTAATATTAAGTAATCAGGCAGTTTCTTCCCTTGAAACCAAAGGTATTTCTCCGATGATAAGGAAGGACTTGCTCAGAGAAAGGATGCCATTATCTTCCTGGTGCATTCTGCAGCTCAGCTTTCCCAGCATCCAATTACAATGTAAACATTTGCTTTTCTTATCAGTTCTGTGCTGGAGCAAATAAGGTCTTAAGAAAACTTTCAAAGTGACAGAAGGATATAAGAAGAAAAGAGCAAGGAGGGAATAGTTGAAAAGGGAGGCTAGGAAGACATAACTGTTAAATTTTCTTTAACTCAATTATGCAGTATACAAGAAAAAAACTCCCTAATGTTAACCCATTCAAAAGGATAATCAAGTGCAATGGACACAGGTAAATATTGTCCTTTGGGGTTTATAAATTTTAAAACTTAAAAACATCCTTATGTACCCCAATAGTAATGTATTTTATATTTGTATCCATATTATTTATAGAAAATAATATTTTAAATAAAGTAGTTTATAATATAATTATTATAATATTATACTTCTATTTATATTATTTATATATTTTTATGTAAAATCTACGTCTTTTATAATTTTCCTGGAAACATTTATAACAAATATTCTGGAGATGGTAAAGAAGAAGCCAGATATAATCTCACTGAGTGTTAAATAATAAACACAGGGAATATGATTTCTTGTCTGCAGTTTCCCTCCTACAGGTTGCTAGGCTCTGTGCTGCAATTATTTTGAAAATCTTTGCAAAATGGTATGGAAATGTTATGTTGTATTTACTGCCTGTGATTAAAGCTTTATTTTCTAGTAAAGTTTGTTTGGCACCAAATCTCCATCACTGGATTTAGCTCACTTCGATTACATAGAATTTAAATAACAAGGTACACCAACAGCTACATTTAAGATCAGCGTCAAGTTAAATATGAATGCACAATCCTGTAATTAATGAAGAAAATTGCATGCTCCTATTGAAGGACATGTGAATGGATTATGATTTTTTCCTATGAAAATGCAGTTCTTGATGATGAGTCTGTCTAGATACAAATTGTGATTGCAACAGAAGAGAATATGGTTAGAAAAATCTGAGGGATAATGTTTATGATACTTGAAAAACAAGAGATTTTGGTCACTTTTTAAACTGGCAAAAATGTTTCAGAATGGTAAGAAAACTATATAAGTTTTTAAAACAAAACTCTCTCATGTCTCCACTATGTCTGTTCAAAATTCTGCTTTACAGGAATCATAGCAGAAAGAACAGCAGCAATAATTCTGTTATCTCTACAATGCTCAGAATATGGAAGTGCTTTGCAAGTAAATCTCGGCTGATCCATAACTGAGTGCACTGAGTGTGTCCTTGACATGGTCTGTCATGATTCTGTGTCAGTCAAGATGACACAAGTTTTTTCTGCAGGGTTGCCTGCCCTTCTTGCAGAGGAGAAAGAGTTGTGTGGGAACAGTGCAGTGTTTGAACTCCAGTTATTCTCTGCTCCCCAGAGACATATCCTGCTTTCTGTCAGAGGCTCCTACAGCCAGGACAGAGGACTGAAAGAACAAAAAAAGCCGCTACAAATCTGTGCTGTGGGCACACATTACTACTGGCCTTTGCCAGCCCCTGCTCCAGGCAGCAGCCTCTGGATTCTGTTGGGTAGCACTGGTCCTGCTCCTGCCTGTAGGGAAAGAAACCACACTGCAAGGAATGTATGGATTTGATGAGAAGTTTTTCTACCACACACCATTTTTGATTAATTGCTGCTTTCTCCTCTACTCTGAATGTCATTTTAGTATGCTAAGAATGCCAAAGTTTTAGTGGTCAAATACAGCCAAGCACATTCTTGGAAAAAGTGTGACTGAAGAGAAGGACAAAGTGTAACACACAGTATGTGAAACAGAGAGTGAGAGGTGAAGAACTAGAAGACCCCAGGATGGGGAAGTAGCCCTTACTGGATGATCAATGCTTCCTTAATCTAAATTCAGTTTTATCTTAAATAACTTCAGAATATGTCAAAGTATAGATATTACTTTTATCAGTAGATTTTTCTTATTCTCCAAGCAGAGCACCTCATTTTGTTGCTGTTTCCATCAGCATGTCTGTAGATGTGATGGCACCTTCATTCTTTGCTGGTGCCATTTTCTGCACCTGTAGAATTTCTATTTCTTCCTTTCTAAACACACCAAATAGGGTGTGACAGACTTGACAAAGATAATACCTGTTGCAGGAGGACCTGCAGTAAGTGAATTGTATTCCACTGTGAGATTAAGGAATTTCAGTGCTGTACGTGGAGAGCTCCCCAAGAGGCATAACTCGGGCAAAAACCTGCCTCCAGAAGCTCTGCTCCTATCCTTTACTGCTCCTCTGAGGCATTTTCTGCAGTAGGATGCTCATTTCTCTCTTGTATGCTCTGTCAGACTCAGCCATATCTGTGAAAGTTTCAGTCTGCCTCATCCCTTGATTCACCCGTCTTTGTTTGCTGACTCATACCTCTGGTACCATTATTTCTTTGGCAACACGTCTTGAAACCAGACAATGTCAGGGATCAAGTGGTGAGTTATAAATTATAGCAATATATCTACCAATATTGATACAAGGTAGAGGCACAGCAGAAATGTTAATTCCCACTTTTGTGAGTTCATCTGAGATTAGAGTCTGACTATTCTTGAATCACCCATTCACAAATGTCTCTATGTGGCGCTGCTATCGATTAGTTTTATTATTTCTTGCCTGGGTGTATTAATGCTAGAAGTAAAGAGAAGGCTGATTTCTTTGAAGGAAATAAAATTGTTTGGGAAAAGAAGTGGACATTTGGTGCAAGTGAATTCCAGAGGTAGTATTCTTCAATCATGCCTACCAAATGTTTGCCCAATTTGTTTCATTTATAATCTCCACTTTTCAGTAAGAGCATGAAATATGTTCTCCGTTGCTTTCCCTACAAGAAAGGCAGGGATGCATAGTAGTGAGGCAAGGGGAGGTCACCAAGATGACACGGGGTCTGGAACGTTTGATGTGTGAGAGAGGCTGGGAACTGCATTCATTCAGTCTTATCAGGAAAACAGTAACTGAATATCTTTTTGTTCTCTTTAGACAAGGAATAGGAGGGTACAGACAAGGTAGACATCAGCTCAGAGGAACACACTGACAGCTTGGTCACAAGCTGCAATAAGGGGAGCTCTGACCAGATAGCTGTAGATGTCATCTCTAGTTACAGTGATTCTCTCTTCAATTAATGGAAAAATAGATATGATTAGTTACTAAAATTATTCAGTTAAACATTGTTGAAAGCCAGTTTGGCCACAATGAGCTTGTGTAAGTTACACTTACACACTTATTTTCTTTTTTTTTTTCTTGACGCCACTATAGATGCAGCCTATGAATCCAGTGAAGAGTAAGAAAATAACAACTGGTTTTTATTAAGAGCAAGAGATTAAATCAATTCATTGGACCTGAAACTGCATGAGTAGGTGAGGCAACATTCCAGTTCATCTTAGTTCCAAAATACGCCTTCTCACACTGAAGCTCCACAGCAGGATATGAAATCACAAACATCACATCATCAGAACAAATGCTCATTGCAAGACTGTGAAGGCAGGACACCATAAATCAACAGCTCCTGAGAGCTGCTAGGTTTGGACTTTTCTAAAGACAAATGAAATCTTTTATGGCCTGTCATTTTAAAATGAACCCAAAATAAAGAAAATAAAAACATGGTTGTGCAGAAACTGTAATTTAATAAGTAGAGTTGGCTAAAAAGCAAAAAAGTCTCCCCACAAATGCTCCTGCAAATGGGCCATGATTCAATAAAATACTGAATCATAAGCTTAGCTTTAAGTCTAATTCCACATTGGTTTTGCAAAGAATTTAAGCACGTTGTTAAACTTATTTAAGAATGTACCTGTTTTGCTGTTCTGGACATATCAATTTGCATTTTTAATTGATCTATTTCAGACTCAGTCACATCTCTCAATGTTTGCTTGAAATGCACACTCACACACAAGTGAATATCTAGCCTTTTGAGCTGACCAAAAAAGTCTTCTGAATGTATTCAGGTGGATATTGGCATCAGATAGCTTTTTAATATGTTAATAACTCTGAATATTCTTATGCAGCACACTGTGTGAATTAAAAGATGCGATGTCTCCTGGTCCAGCCTAATAGCAGCAGTGTTCAAATTTTAAGTAAAATTGATTAATGTAGATAGTTAACAAAAATGCATTTAAACAGAGAAGGTGATGGAAAAACCTATGATGGGCTGCTGCATATCCCACTGGAACACACAAAACAGAACCAAATATAAGCAGAAGGTGTTCTGCTGTGGAATGATTCACTCAACTCTTGCCATGTGTTGTTTCAGCCAAGATAATTGGTTACTTGGCATCATCACATGTTGTATAGATTCTCAGAGGAAGGTGCCAAACCCTTCTTATTTTAGCATTATTAGTGTTATAGCTGTTCTTCTTTAGTTGTGCAGGGCTTTGTTGTTGGTTTCAAAACACTTGATGCTGGGTGTGGTATGCAGAAGCCCTCACCCTGGGAAGGAGAGCTCTCCGTGTCCCTGCAGTTTCCAGCAGTGGTTGTTGTTTTTCCTCCCCTGGTTGCACGAGGGCCGTTCTGCTGCCTGAGTGCTCACGACTGCTATGCACTGCATCAGGAGAGTATCCTGGACAATCCAACTCCTGCCTGGCTCTGCTTCTTTGGTTGTTGTTGTTTGTGTTGCTTAGGGTACCAAGTCGTTTCGGCTGCAGCTTCTTCCTTTCTGGTGCTTCTCTAAATTCTGCTACTACCCCCTGCTGTAATCTTGTACTTGTAAACTAAATGAATTGCTTCTAGACGAGCCAAATGAGCCTGCTGGCGACATACAGGGCACTATCTCCCTAGAAACACCCTCTGTAAACTGAAACCAGACAGCCAGCACCAACAAAATCCTTGCACCCATTCTGACACATAGACTCAATTTTTTAGCAGAGACACAAGCAAAGAAAAATCTTCCCTGGGATAATGGATTTTGGATTAAATAGACTAGTCTTCAGGGTGTCAGTTTTTCTCAGCTGGTAATGAATTCTCAAATCCCAAAGAGTTTATTTGAAAATGTACAGATGGAAAGACAAACAGATGAGAGCATATGCAAGTTTGCATAGTTGTTTATTTCTAATTTACACAAACATTTTCATATGGGTAGGTGCTCCTGAAACTTAACATTGAATTTCAAATGCCCCGTTTAAACTTAAACATTCTGTGTCAAAAAATAAATCACAGGCGAGAAATTGGCACTGATTTCAATAGAATCTGTCAATTTATGCCAGGTGAAGGTCAGGTTTTAAATTTCTTAGACTCCACTGTTTCTTGTAACCACAACTCTGAGTAGATGGTAGAGTAGCACAGATCCCCAGTAACTTAGGAATGATGGATGGTGTTTCTATGGGATATACTCTCTCTTCAAGCTTTAAAACATAGAAAAGGAGTGTTTCATGAGTTTTTTTAAAGAATCTGGAGGGCTTTTCTTCTCCCTGGTGTTGTGCATATGGAGAAGGCATCAAATCAAATGTCTGTCATTTTTAATGGAAAAATTCTCACTTACTTCAGTATTCAGTAGGTCACCTTTAAGACATCTGTGTAGTTTCATGAGCCTACCCAAAAAATTAAGGAAAAATTGGTCTTCTTTTTTTCTTCCATTTGAAAGTGACAATAAAACATCTTTTTTCAATAAGCTCACATTAAGTGACAGTTAAATGAAGAAACCGTGACACTTCAAAGCACTCTGTACAAATTATCATCTAACTGACCCTTTGGGGTTTGGGCTATGTTAGCTCAAAGGATACCTGCAGCAGCACTCTAGGAAAATCCTAAGAGAGACATTTTTTCCTGACCATAATCAGAGGGAAAATCTATCAGCTAGAATGACTGAATTTCAAGTACTCTCCTTTTATCCACGCAAATTATTTCATTATTTCTTATTTTAGTTTTTCAAGAGTGCTCTCCATAGCTGAGAGGAAAGGACCACTAGAAAATCATTAGATTCACGTGCTTGAAGATAACATGCCTCACTCCAGTTTTACAAGATATTCGTGACTAAAAACAGATCATGCATTCTGAATGCTTCTCTGTTCTCTGCAAGTTCAAAAACCCTACAGTCTTGTTTACATATTCCTTCTTCTGGGACCATTTTCTCTACATCAGAATATTAAATTTTCCTGTAAAGCTCTGCTTTAGGATTTCTCAGGTGGATGTTTCAGATAAAGATTAGGTGATTCTGCCTGAATGTAAAGAAAATGTCTACAAAACCAGCATATGGCTTCCTCTTTTTTATGCAATCCTTTTTTATACGTAAGCCTGTACAAAATGTGGTCACAAATTCTATGTGAATATAAGAGAGGAATATGAATGCAGCGAAGCTTCTTGTTTTAAGAGAAAAATATTCTTCTAAAATGAAATGTAAGTACAACACACGAAAAGTTATATATGTTCTTTTTTTCCATGCATTTCAACACTTTTGGCTTTTAGATAAATGAATGCTTATACAAAAGTTATAAACAAAGTCAAAATAGTGTAATAATTTCATTTCTGAGAAAAGTTTTCAGATACTGTCTAGGAATTTTTTTCTGAGTAGACAAAAGGTGTGTGTTTTGGTTTTGCCTGATGTGACATCTTTGAGACCAGCTGCCAAACAGCACATGTGAAAGTAAACCTACTGTTTCTCAAAGCCAATATAATCTTACAGAGCAGAAGGAGGCAGGGAAATCTGTTAGATGAAAACAACACAGGGCAGCTAGAAGAGGAAGAAAAAGAGAGGCACTTAAAGGAGACTTAAAGGAGACTAACTTTTTTGTTCATTTGGTCATTTGACCATTTGACAACAGGCACCGAGGCACATGTAGTTGTGCTGTGCCTTTTAGCTGTATTTGTTACAGATACAGTGTAAGTCATGTCCTTCCATGTCACTGGACTAGATGAGCTGGAAGAAGAACACAGCAGGGTTTGGGCTAGTGAAGTAACAGCCCTTGCAAAAATTTCAAAACTACTTCCTCCCATTGTGCCCAAGTGTAGTCCACTCTCAGGTAATGCTATTTTGACGAAATTAATTTCTTCCTGTGTCACTCATTATTCAAAAAGATTCATATGATATTTGGTTTACAAAAATTATTTTATTAAAGAGTAAAATAAAAAGTTCTGAGATGTAGGAGACACAGGATCATAGGATAACTCAAGCTGGAGAGACACAATTTAGTTCTGCCACCTGTAGGCAGCGGGGCTATTAATTAAGTACAGTCAGGTTATTTATGGCTTAATTCAATAGGATCTTCAAAACCCACAGAGGTGGAGGCTGTACAGTCTTTCTGGGCAGCTTTTTTCACTGCCTAACCGTCCTCATAGTGAAAAAATATTCTTAATAACCAGGGTGAATACTCTGTTTCAACACATGTCGCCCCACCTTCCCTTCATGGTAAGGTGCCAGTAGCCCCACACTCTCTTCTTGCACCCTCCCCACGGGTTATGGGAACTGTTGTCAAGTCCTTCAAAATTGACTCCTTCAAGCTAAGCAGCCCCAGCTCCCTAGGGATGAAAAGTTAATCTGTAGATAGGCAGGAGGCACCCTTGATGCCTCACATATCTCATTAGACATGGCTCCAGATTTAGACAGGCAGCAGAACTACAAGCTGGAAAAAACACGTTGGATGACTGGGAAAACCCTGCTTTGGTAACTAAATTTGAGAACTCTACGTATTCTTAGTGCTTCAAGAGAGAAATTATGGACCATTCCTTCCACTTACCAAACTGGGATGCTGGTCTCCAGTTAGAATAAAATCCAGTTCTCCTAGAGAACTTGTCTTGTCTACCCAAGTAAATGGAAAGATAAGCTGTGCTCTGGATTTTGTTCCAGTTTAGGAGCTGTTTTGTTTTTAAAGAAAACAAAACTGTGAAGTTTTTGAGAGGCTATTAGAAAGGATAACACATTTTTTATTGAAAATCTTAAAAATATTTAAAACTCATGAAAAGCTAAAAGATATAACACAAAATTCTTTGGGAAAATGTTCAGTACTCAGACCAGGGATGTAATTTTGAGAGGAATATGCTATATGCTGCACTTTTATGCTCCTTGAGAAGATTTAGGTCCTGCTATGACTGGAAATATCAGTTCAACTTTAATTGTGAAGTCTCTATTCACTGACATAATAAAGATCAACCTTGAACTGCTCTGAGTCCTCGAAGACTTGAGAATTGGTGCAGTTACTTTGTCTTTAAATTTATAGAGCAATCATATTGAAATGTTTAAAAAAAAAATAACATTTCCAGAAAACCAAGCTACATTCCTGCTCTTACTATGCTGATTTCTACAGACTCTTCTCCTTTCCATTGCTAAACAATGTAAGATTTAAAACTGTAGTTTTTTTCCCCCTATGAATTGCCATTATCCCACCTAATTCTATCAAACTACCTTCAAAACTCAGTTTAGCTTCAAAGAAACATATCTTTATGTACAGACCTTTATATATTGCTTTCCTCATCCAATTTGGATTTCACTGTTTTCAGATACACATTAGTCTCACTGTGCCATACAAAACACAGAAACATACAGTGGCATTTACTTTTGCCTACCATCTTTCTCTTTAAATGTCATCATGAGAACACAGCTGTTTAACAGAAGGCAAATTGTTTAAATGTAGATGTAGAAAAGGACCATTAAGATAAAGCTCCAGTGGAAATCAAGTGGGAAAGTGAATGTGAAGGGCAGCAGGAGCTGACAGATGGCAGGAGAATACAGCAAAGCGAGTATGAAATTAAAAGCTTCGATGTCACAGCAAACAATTAATTAAAGGTATGCACTGGCTCACTGTAGTACCAATTGCTACAGATGCAGTGCAGTACTATACATAGAATAGTCTACATGACTGTGATTTGTTCATTTATATGAACCCTATGAATAAACCTCAGTTTTTTATTTCAAAAAGAGATGTGATCACAAGAAAATGCAACTTCAGCAGGTGACTCTGGCCTGTAATGATAAAACCCACCCAGAATTTGCCTCTCCCCATCCTTCCACTCTGCTGACAGCACTCACTTCCTTCCTCTTCTAGTTCAAGCCCAGACTGGCAGCTCTCAGGCTTCAGGTCTGCAGGGGTGAGTGGGCTCTGCAGCTTGTCTTGCAGGGACACGCTTCAGGTTACTCCAAAAGGACTGAAGAGTCACAGAACATAACCAGCTGCTTCACTGCTAGTCATGAGAGCAGCACCTGTGCTCAGGATGAAAAAACCCCTGTGCCTTGCCTCAGGAAAACCCCACAGGAACTGGGTTTGAGGAAGGAGTCTTCAAAATAGGTCCCTGTTTTTCCAGTCTGCCTGTGCCGAGCATCCTTTCACCAGGAAGAGGAGACAGGTACAAATAATTATCTTCTACATGGATTCACATCAGATGGGGGTGTAGACATAGATCAATAGATGGATATCTAGATGGATATATAGACAAGTAGATAAATCAAAGTAGATTAGATGTAGTAGTTACAGAAAGGGAAGGAGAAAAGCTAAGACAAAGATTTGCATGAGTTACAGATTTTTCAGCCCCCAGACAGAACCATCTGTGAATAAGACAGCACTTCAGAGGCATAAGAAATTAATCAGCTCGAGTTATTAGAGTGTTACGGTGGCTGTAGATGTTAATACATAGTCTAAGGAGGTTACCTCAATCAACTAGATGTAGAGAAAGTGTATTTTTGTTCAGAAACTTTCTAGATAACTGAGATTCAGCTTTATACCTTGCTGAGCTAACTATATTCCTACTCTCCTTGTTACAGGATACATCTGGTTTGCTCATTACTGTGCAAAGAGGAACTGTGTTATTGCAACAGACAGTAACCTGAGGCTATCTGCAATCATCATTTCCATTTTTCTTTTGCTTTAATGAATGTTTCTCTATTACTGTTTCTACTACAACAAGAGCATTAGCTTTCCTCACCACTGAATTATATCAGTTGTAATTACACTAGGAAAGTGGCTTAGAACTTTCAGAAAAGCTGGGTGAAAGTATTTTAGTAGAAATTATTTCTGAAGGAAAATACAATTTGTTATTTAAGGGTCTAAATTTTTTTAAAGGAAATATGTAATATTAGCAATGTCTATTAATGAGAAATCTGAGAATGAATAATTTTGAACATCACAGAATGGCTTGGGTTGGAAGGCATATTAGAGATCATCTTGTTCCAACCCCTCTGCGAGGGCAGAGACACCTTTTACTAGACTACATTGCTCAGAGCCCTACTTGAGCACTTCCAAGGAACATTATATAAAAAGTTTCATGTAGATAAGGAATAACACTTTGTTATCGTTTAAAGTTGTATTAGAATTTTAATTTAAATATTAAAGCTATACAGTGTCTTTAGTAAATTATATATACTCTTGCTTACAATACCTGATTTATTAAAACATAATATACTGTAGTGTTTCAACATGGTTAATTTAAAATGTATTAACAAGAGAATTAATGTCACATGAAGCTGATGCTATCAAAATGAAACACTTTAGTGAATTTGAAGCAAACCTTTGCTCATGAGGAAGCACAAATATTTTAGTTTTTACTTCTGATTCAAATGAAAACCAGTTTTGAAATACTGCATTTCCCACTGGAGACAGGAATTCTGTTTCCCTGACCAGTTCTTGTTGTCAAATAAATTTGTACTCTGAGAACTGTTTTTACAGATGTTCACACCTAAATACATCTATGGATACAGGAAAGAGATACTGTGATTTATTACTAACCGGTATAGAAATTCTGAATACCACATCTTCAATTCTGATTTCCCGTTGATTTACCACACAGCTCTCTGTAAACTTATTAATTGTTTTGTTTCATTTTTCCCAAATACAGCTGGGATAATACATCAAATTTTAACTCACTGTCTGTTGTGAAGTTTAAAAAGCTTCTTTTTGCAGTGCCCTTTCAAGGAATTAAATACTAAAGCCTGGAAAACATTGCTATAATAATTTAATTAGATCTCCTGCAAAGCACTGAGCTATGTTGAACTAAAATACATGGGGTTTTAAATATCTGTGTTAAAGACATAGGAATTCATAGCCCTTACTAAGTTGTTGTGATAAGTATTAGAGTAAACAGAAATTTATGTCTAGAGAAAACCATCCCTATAATGCCACTTGTAACTTCCATATCCTGATCCTCTAATGAAATACATTTAAAGAATGGAAAGAGCTATGGAAAGAAATAGAAAATCATGCAATTTTTACTTTTAGTCCAATACCCTCTCTTGTCTAATATCAGATATGTTACATTAATATGCAAGAGAAGAGTGATTAAAAGACATGCAATAGCACAGTTTTTTCCCTAATGCCCTTCACTTAGAATCTGGCTTACACAATGAGGCAGCTGAGTTTATATCCCTTGCAAATATTTTAATATAACAGCATCCAAAGTGACAGTGAATATTTTTATTATCCGTATAAATGACCCATCACTTCCTAAATCCTGTTAAGCTTTTGGCCTCAATAATATCCTGAGGTCATGTGCTACAGAAGTTAAGTATAAGCTATGTGAAAAAATGTTTTCTTTTATTTGTTTCAATTATGTTGTCTTTCAACTCCATCAAATATCTCTAGGGTTTTTAAAATACAAAAATGGGAGATGGTTGGATTCACCCTTTAGTTCAACAAGACTTTCAGTTCCTCTTCTGTGCTCACTATTCCATAGAGAAGTTTGAGGAAAAAAAAAATCTGAAAGCTTCTGAACCCTAACTTTTTCTAGAATGAAACTCAAGCAGCAGATTTCCAAACTTTAGAGAGGTCTCATATATTTTCACCCCCTCCATTTCTGGTTTCCATTTAGAAGAAGAATTGTTGAAATACCATGAGGACGGCTGTTTTCACTGCCATGACAGGAAGCAGGAGTGTTGGAAATGTCACAAGAAAGTCTGTTCTTACAAGATTTCCATCCCAACAGAGCAGCCTCAAGAACTTTGCATAGTTTAGATGTGGTTCAAATAAACATCTAAATTTTGAATACTTGCACAAGATGAATCTGACCTCTGAAACTTCTCAGGTTTGTTTGTCAAAGACACTGACATGGCATAAAATATCAACGAAACAAAACAGTGCACCAATTGGCACAGAAGCATTGCTCTTCCTGCCCTCTAATCCAGAATCTGTTCTTCCCTTATACAGTTCTTTATCAGAAATAAGTCCAAAGACACCACAGATGTTATAATCAGAGGCAGGCTCTCTCGCACTCTAAGTGCCCTGAGTGACCTCATGGGGAAAACCAGATTCCCCCAGGCAATTCCTCCATTTCCATATCTCTGCCTGCTCTCCCCTTCCAAAGCCTACCAAATTGCTGTTCACAGGGGCACAGGCAGAAGCACTTTTCCTGAATCCCCCTTGTCCTGACAAACACAAGGAGGGTGGGATATGAAAGAAGTGAGGAATGAGTGCCCTTGCAGACCATGATAGCCAACAGGAGAAGGGCAATCACTTGGTCTTTCTCAGCAGGAAGGCACTAAAATTTCTCATTCTGTTGCCAGTCTTGCAGCTGTAGAGCCACACGCTGACCCTTCTCTGGGACCCAGCAGGTGGTGATGCAGTTATACATCATTAGTTATACAGAATTTCCAGAGCACTACACACCCCCACTTCTCCTTTCCCTATTGCTTCGGTGCCACTGGTGGGCTACCAGCACCAGAAGAAAATGTCCATTCAGAACACACCCAACAGAAAGTGATGCAGTATCTCGTAACAAACATTTTTGCTTTCTTGTACTTTGAGTGGACATTTTGTCCTGGTGTTGATGGACCACCCCTGGTGTGGAAGCTGCAGTTAGAGAAATAAAGGGGGAGTGTAGGAATGAAATTCTTTCGTTGCTATCAAATAAAGAATTAAACTATGAGAATCTCTTCAGCTGGGAATGTTGTCAAGCCAAAATGCAGTGTTAGAACTCCAGAGCAGCTGCTGCAAAGGCAAGGGAAGGCACACTGAGTTCTCACTCTGTGCAAAAGGAAGCCCAAGGAACATTTCTTCCCTCTCTCAGAACTGCTTTTTTTGTAACAGCTTAAATCAGCTCTTACCAGGATGCATCTCTAAAGGCAAAGACAGAGGGTCAAAGCAGAAGTCCTCCTAGATAAAATAGTGATCCCTAGTCTCTTGGGCACCTGATTGCAGGGCAGCTCTTTCAGTACTACTGTACACCCCTTTTGAGCAGGATTTGGCCACATTAAGGACACTAGAGTACAGCTTCATCATCACGGGCCCTGAATGCTCTGGCAAATCTCCAACTTTTCTACTGGCTCGATTGGGCCTCCAGTAGAAATGGTGTATCTACGTGGAGGAATCTATGTTTGAAGGTTTCTGTGGTTTCTCCATGTGCCCTGACATTTTTATTTCCCATAGAACTATGACTAGACATCTGATTTTGTGCATACATCTCCTTGGGATTCAAACTCTTATAATGATGGACAAGCAAGTTTATATAAAAAGAGGTACAGCACAGGCCTCAGCCTAAAACTTGTGTTTGGGGTTAAAAAAATTCATAATTTATTTTCTCGTTTAGATTGTTTACATGTGGGTGTCTTCTGCTATTCTTCATCCCATCTTGGAAATAAAAAGTAGATATACTGATTTGCCATGAGAAAGACTGTTCTTTTGCCATTTCTAGCGCAGAAAGAGTTAGGAAGTACTGAGATCTCACAGGGGAAGTTCCCTTCAAAAGGCCCTGAATTACTTAGGATTCACTGAAGTGTCCAGTTTTTTCCTGAGCGCCACTAAAGTCAGCGGAACTGCAGCAGAAGCAGAATAATTTTTTAAACCTTTTACAGTCGGTCAGGGCTTCTGTGTGTTTCTCACTCATAATGTATTTCTGATCTCAGAAAATGAGGCTCTTTTGGTTATCACTTGGATGACTAGGCATGGTAAGTCAGACCTGCGCGGAGTTAAAGGCTGAATTGATGTGTGTTTGACACATTAAGACACATTAACACACATCCGTGTTATGACCCAGAGAGAGTCATGGAGAGCTAAAATGTACTTGGAGATGTGAAGTGTAAGGATATCTTTACTGATTTTTTTATATTTCTTTGCCTATCTGATAGTAGGCAGAGAAAGAAGCATAAGCAAGTATTTCAAACCAGGGTTCTTATTTGTTTTTATATGAAGTGACACTTTTGCAGAGGCTGTACATTTCAATTCTTATGAAAAGATAGCATTTCAAGTGGCTTTGTTTTTTCAGACTTAAAAACAGTCTAAACCGCAATAACACATCCTATTCAACTAACAAGCCCAATTTCATTTTTTTGTTTTGTTTCATTGCATTAGAAGGATCAAGATGATGCAGTCCACATGGAATGCAAACCATGGCACTGAATTGCAAATTGTATGGAAATATGCCTTTCATCTTAATTATAGACTGGACAGGGGAATGTACTATATTCTCTCATAAATGTGAGACGAGGGGAACTTTCCCAGGGTGTTTTGCTTTTACATTTCTGACTCTTATTTGGTTGAAAACTTATCAAGCTATGTGATCCTGAGCTGTCTGACTTTCCATGATAAGACTGAAAGTATGTAGGAAATGTTTTCCCAGTACTGCCAGAAAAGGTCTAAAGGACTGGGATATTAGAGTCACAAACTACTGTTTCTTCATAACCCTTTAAAATACTGTCCCTTGGCTGAAATGTTAACTTTATTTTCAGATATCCAGGTAATTTTGGAAAATCTTTCCCCATTCTAACAGAATGTTTTATATCTCCAGTCCTGGTCTTTCTTCCTTCAGACTTTAGACATTTTGCTAATTTTATCCTGGGTTGTTTTGTTTAAAAGTAAAGCAAAGAAGGGGTTTTTAGATTTTGAAAAAGGGCCAAATCCCGCTCAAAAGGGGTGTACAGTAGTGCTGAAATAGCTGCCCTGCAATCAAGTGCCCAAGAGACTAGGGATCATCACTATTTTATCTAGGAGGACTTCTGCTTTGACCCTCTGTCTTTGCCTTTACAGATGCATCCTGGTAAGAGCTGATTTAAGCTGGTACAAGAAGAGGTGGGAACTATCAAAAAAATTCCACTGGCACACAAAAATATTTAGCTAA
The DNA here is from genome assembly GCA_013399455.1 of Anthoscopus minutus. Taxonomy (NCBI): domain Eukaryota; kingdom Metazoa; phylum Chordata; class Aves; order Passeriformes; family Paridae; genus Anthoscopus; species Anthoscopus minutus. Next base: position 182,516 of record VWYI01021362.1, read on the forward strand.
TGTTATTATTTTTTTCAGCGTACTTAAACGGCCTGATATAATTTGAAATACACTTGCACATTATAAATGAAGTGTGCATTGATTGCCTTTATATATCAATATTTCCAGACTCATTAACTCCTAATGACTCAGACAAAATGGACTCAGACAGTGGGACCCCTGAGCAGCATTTTCTCAGGAGTTATTCACAGTTGCTCACACTCATCTTATCTGGTTTTAAGCCCTTTTGAAAATTGTACCCTCTCCAGTTTTAATTTTTTCAAAAGGAAGAACCTGTGTTCAGCCTGCCCCATATTCACACTTCTACTTTGTCATGGCTCTAAACCATTCAAAGCTAATGTACAGAGGCCTTCAGTTTGTCCCTGGGGTCAAAAGCTGTTGGAAAGGAGGAAATGTTAAGGGAACTAACATGTGTAAACAATTTGGCAGAGGTGTCCTAAAAATAAACCTTTGGAGTGGAATATAATATTAGCATTAGGAGTGGACAGAATGCAGGGAACAGTGGAACTGAAGTCAAGAGTCTTTGGATCATTTGAGATGATCTGAGCCAGCAGGTGGTAAATGTAGTTCAATATTAGCACACATCAAGTAATTTGTCTGCAAGCAAGAAACTGATGCAAGAACTATTGTATGTGTTGAATTAAATAGTCATCCAGCACCATTCTCTGGAAAAAGACCTGGGAGTTACTGTGGAAAAATAGAAAAATAATTGAAGCCAGCAGCCAGCTGCACAGCTGTGCTAAAAAGAAGATTAAAAAACAAGAAAGAAAAAAAGGGGAAATATGCAAGCAAAGTGCCAGTTTGTAGTAGTCAAAGAATAGAAGGGCAAAGACAGGCAATGTGTTTTCTGTGTTAGCTATTTTCAAGAGCCTGTACAGAGTGCCAGTGATTGTACTGTGGGAAAGATATTATAGCCAAGGAAATGGGGGAATCATGAGAACAGCCCAGGAGAAAGCAAGGAAGAGTTAGGACTATACAGTCTTAGAGAAAGGAGCTACTGAGTGGCTTAATGAAAGTTATGTGTGTAAGAAAGGGAGTGACTGAATACAGAAACATAAAATACCCTCCTGTAAAGAGTTCCAAAACTACACATATAAATTTAAAATTACAATGCAAGAGTTAAAGAATTAAACCAACTGTAGCCATAAGAGAAAAGAAACCACATTTCAAAGATGAAATCAGCGGGATGAGACAGTTACACCAGCTGAAGATAGGGGTTATCCAATCAGCTGCAGAGGAAGAGCATAAATCAAGGATGAAAGGAGCTTATGTTTTGTATTAATCACTCACAGAAGCTCTGAGGAGGAAAACAACTGACTCACCTCCATTAACATGGTGGGTGGAAAGCTGCTGGCTGTCTTCCTGCCTGTTTGCCCTCAGATAATGCCTCTGGTGACTGTTCCTGCTTGGCTTAGGAAGGGGAATCCTCCCGACATTTTTTGAGTCGCTGGCAAACCAGGGCTACTCCCTTGGAGATTAATTTCCCTGAGATATTCTTGTTTCCATGTGTCATACCATCATCCTGTTCAACTTCTCCTCTTAAAAATGTACTTTCCTGGAGGTGACTGTACTGCAGAGAGCCAGTACTAATTTGGGATGCTTCTGAGGGAAGCATCTCCTGTCTATTGCATGAAACCATCAGCTGAGTCAATATTTGACACTGCTCCCTCTAAATCACAAACTCCCTGCAATGCTCTTACCGACAAAATATGTGGAGGCTAGTTGCCCTGTGATGTAGAACAAGCTATCCTGGAAATCCACGGAGCAGCACTACCTAGGCAAGTGACAATTTCAACCTTTTCTATATAATCTTGTTTTCATATTGTTTCAAGTCGCCTGAGCTGAATATGTAGGTCCTTCATGCTCACAGTTCAAGGAAATGGAGCAGACCTATTACAGAAAATTAATGAGTCTGAAACCAAGCAATAGTAAAAATCTATGTTATTAAAAGCAAAGCCATAGGAAATGGGAAGGAAGTAATTAGAAAGCATTTTAATATTTTGCTTTAACTGTTAGTATTATATTAACAGTCTTGGGGGTTTCTGATTGAAAACAAGACCTGCTAGGAGAGTAAAAGCTCTGAGCAGTATGATTACAAATGATGTGAGAAGATGTTCCTCAGCTCATCAATGAATAGTGGTCGGTGATGCAGTCAGTGAGCATGGCTGGAATTTTGAGGTGTAATAACGCATGGTGAACCTACAGGGTCAACCCATCTGTGGAAAGGAAGGAAAACATATTGTTGATTCAGGGATGTGGTTAGCACTTAAGGTAAAGACTGACCGACAGTGATTTATAGCTTCAAATTCCTTTTCACACTTGTGTGAGAACCTGAACCAAACAAAATACAGACATTTAATATTGCACAGGATATAGAGTTTTTCAGAGAGTGCTGGCATATTGGGTATCAGAGTTACATCCTAAGTGTATGACGCTACAACATAACTATTTAACATAAAATAACAGCCTCTGTAAAGGGGAGGTGGGATAGCAATGAGGGAACAAAATATGGCTGGCTGCAAGTTAAAAACTTCATCTCCAGAATTTTCTTCACACAACTGAGAAGTCACTTGCACTCTGAATCAGGGGAGGACACTTGTACCAGAGGTGATCTTAACTGTGTGACTAGTTAAAGTCACACAGGTAGGTGTCATGTTAGAAGAAAAACACCAAATAATTTCTCTAAAACCAGGCGAAGTGCATGACACTTGAGCTGACATATTCAAGTGACAGTTGATAGACAGGTAAACAGGCTGTGTCAGGGCTGGTTAAGTTTTCTATCCCTGCGTTTCATTGAGTTGAAAGAAACTTGAAGAACTTGTAAACAGAGATTATGAAAACTTTAGAGCGGTCAAAAATATGTAAAGCAGCAACACAGGTAAAACAAAAAATAAAACCCAAGCAATTTAAAAATCACACATTTGAGCATAACTTTTCAAAAAACAATTTTTAAAATCTCTAAGTAATTTTGAAGATTTTTTTTTGTAAACTCAGACAGAAGCAGAAGGGGAAGTTATGGTTCTAGGACTGAAAATTATTTCCATAGAGTACTAAGGAAAACTAAGTATTTCAGAATCAGAAGCTCACTCCACTTGTTTGATTTTAGGTGTTTTTCAGTTATATAACTTCCAAATATATAATTTTATTGCTGATTCTCATATGTCTAGATTCTAAATATTGTCGTAAACATATGGGCCATTGTCAATTGTTTCTCGTGCTATAATCTCCAGATAAATTTGTGTATGTGCTGTGTATTAGATACAATATGTGGGGAGTTTGCACTTTTCTTCCCTGAAACAAACGTAAGACAAGCAGGTATATTAAAAAGAGAAAGATAATTTTTTTTTCATCTGCCTCTTCCTTACAGTCCCCAAAGTAAAATTCTGCCCAAACTACATTATTCTAGATATATTTTCCCTCAAAGAGACAGTTAAAGTGGAAAACAATGACAGGACAAATGTTTATCACATTATAGATGTGTTGCTGAAAGCCATACAGATACTTCAGTGGCAACTAACAAAGTAAAATGAATACAGACAAGAACAGAACATTCTCTGTTTAACTCAGGCTTGGTTCCACCCAGTGCCATTACAATAAATAACCAGCTTGGGTTTCTTTCACTTCTATTATCATGTGTTTGAGACTTTGCTGGAGTACCTTGAGGGAACAAGAATTTGGTTCTGCTTTCACTTTCAGAAAACTCGTCCAACTCAGAGCAACCTTGAACAGTGCCTAGCATTTATTTCCCCAGAGTACACATAAAAGAGGATTCCCTTTTCAAGTATAATCCACTGTGTAAATCCCTCAAGAGCCATTTGACTCAGCCAACATTATTCTCTGGCCTTCCATGGCTCAGAGTGCTGGCAGAGGCTCTGCAGCCAGGCTGGGGCTGAGCTTTCAAGAGTGATCACTGTTGTCATTTATAAATCGTGTGGCGGCTGTGCCTTTGAGACCCAGGCATGGGGGAAAACCCCTCTGTACAGAAATAATAAAAAAAAAAATCCTCTTGCCACAAAGCCCTTACAAAGCAGCAGCTGCCTCCTCAGTAAAGCATCCTTGTTGGAGACAGCTTGGATTAGCCCATATATTCCCACACCTCTGTGTCTGGGTCAGTAGCACCATTCACTCTCCATGGAAAGTTTTGCTTTGCTCTGAGCCAAGAGTGAGTCCTGCCAAAAGAGGTATGATAAACGTCTGTTGCCTCCAAGCAAAATATGGAAAACAGCTTCTTTTCTCTGACTGCTAGTTTGTTTGTTTGTTTGTTTGTTTGTTTGTTTTCTCATGGTGAAAGCCTCTATTCTGCTGGGGACATTACAGGCTAGTCTGAAACTACTGCTTAAACTATTTCTGAGACACTTTCCCAGTACAGCTTGGAGCAACACTTTTGATGCAGGCACATCTAACCTTTCAGAGTAAAGTCCTGCAAATCACCAGTGCCTTTCCATCAGCTTTCTCCTGGCTCCAGCTCAACTGGATGTACACATCACTGAGAGGAAGAAGCAGAATCAAAATAGGATGGGGAGCCCTATTGTTAGTAGCACTGTCCCCAGTCCCTTGCTGCCTCAGTCCCCAGGGCACAGCACCCCTGGGCAGCTGCCACTAGCTACTTGAACCCTTGCTCCCAGCTCCTGGGACCTTGACACAAGTGCTCTTCTCCATATTCCTCCATTTCTGATCCTGCAATTTCTCACAGCCCTTGTCTTTTGTTGTGGTCCATGGTCTGCTGTTTATCTCTGCATGTTTGTTTTTCCTCTGTCTCCCTCTCTTCCTGAGAGGGCCAAAAGGTCTTGCTAGGGTTGAACTGGTGCCTGCTCCTTAATGAATTACAAAAGGATTAACTGATTTTTCAGTCTCTGACTTTTGTGTCAGACCTGCTTGCTGTTCAGTCACGAAAATGGTATCTTAAAAAGGGGAAATTATTTCTTCCTAATTCCTTCCCTCACTTATATGGAAGCAGAAAGGGTTTATGCTTTTATGCAGATGCTGGATGAGTGACTGAAGACATGAGAGGAGACATTTCTACAACTATACCTTAATTCCTGTTTTTGTGATGTTAAAGATTTTAGGAATATTTTCAACTGTAAGCTCATAGCTTGAACTTTGTCTGAGGAAAAGCCTTAATCCCCCATTCCCCCCCCCAGGAAAAGACACTCCCTCAACTCCCAAGCAAATAAGCTGAATGAATAAATGCTGCAGCAGGAAGAGGGATATAAAATATGATTTAACGAGAACTTCAATCATTTATATATATATATACACATATATATATATATGACCTGGGCAGAGAAGCATTGCCTTGGAGGTGGAAATTTACAGGTCACCAGCTAAGAAAGAGTAAAACACAGATGGGACTTTTTCAGTGCAATTACAAATGGACATTTGGTATTCTTCAAACAAGTGCATACTTGTGCCAAAGAGCTGCCACTGAAAGATGCACCAGGGCTAATCACATCTGCTGGCTTGGTAATTGTCCCATTCTAGAGAAATGAGATTTCCTCCTCTTAGCCTGAATCAGTTCTACTGTTCTTTTACAAAATGAGTACTTATGTGGGCTTATCTGAAACTTAGTTTGGGAATATCCCCAGTACTGCAAGGGCAGAATAAAGCAAGACCATAAGCTTAGAAATGTAGAATTACACTGCTGCTTGCCACGATGTCGTGACAGTACTTGCCAGATGCCACAACAGATGTTCACCATAAATTTAGCACTGAGGCAATGGATTTCATCACTCAAAAAATTATCATTCTGCTGTTTTGTAAAATGTTTGAAAGAAATTGCTTTCTTTTTAAATCCGCATCTTTTCCTGCCTATTCTTAAGTCACTATTCCTCCAACGTGTTCTCCCATATGTTTTATACTAACTCTATTGTATTTTCATTATGTTACTGTGTCTCCCCTTTTCCTCACCCCACACTTTTTAAAAAAAAAACCAGAGTCCATTTGAACCTGAAAAATTTGTCCAGTTTAAAGAAAGAGTAACGTGAACAATGTTCTTAGCAGAAGTTTCCTAGCAAATGGTGTTACAAGTTCTTTTGTGTCAAAACTGGAATGTTTTGTAGAGACTGAACCTACAGTATTTTTGTTCTTTGTTGTTGTTTATTTGCAGAATTGTTGATGATCATAAAAGGATCCCAGCCAGGATCAGAGCTCCACTGTGTTACAGACTGGCTAATGCTTGTTGTAAAAAATTAAGACCAACTTCTATATAGTAACCTGGAAATACTATTATTCCCTCTTTAACTATGGAAAAAATGTAACACTCAGACAGCTGGCCCACTTAAGAGAAAGCTGACTTATTCTAGGCATTGAGAAGGGACCATCATCATAAAGGCAACCCAAGGCAAATACAGAATTGAATCTAGTTTACCTGACCTCCAAGAGCTTTAAGAAACTTCCAAAGGATCTTCTATGCATGGGTACATGGATAATAAAATTAGATTTTTTTTAGGTTTAAAGTTACTGAGTTAGAAATGAGAGAGTAATGGTGTACAGAACTTTGAAAATTAAGATGGTTAACACACTGCAGGCAGAGCTGTCCAGAGTAAAGCTACATCTATTGTTGCTGTAGAAAACTGACTTTAGTTTTGTTACAGGTAGATGAAAAGGGGCATGACAGTCAGTAAATACTTAGGCAACAAGCAAATTGTTAAGAAGCATTTCTGAGTGTATGAAGATACAGTGTCAAAAAGCAAGTGATCTGTTCGACAAACCTTCAGGACCTGACAAAATAAGCAATTTGTGAGAACCTAATTCACAATTTAATCATATAAATCATTCTTCTTTCAAGCAGGCTGTCAATGGGTACTTTTTCCTGACCGATTCTAATTTCATCAATGGGTATCTGAAAAACCCTGCAGGGCTCTTGTCTGATGGACACTGGGAAAATACACCTCTTCCCTTATACTTCCACTGATGCCAGAGATAACAAAGGAATTGTGCTTTGCTTCCTTAAACATGTCTAATGTGCTTTTTTTGACTGATCACAGAATCTCCTTAAATGCAGTTGAGCTCATTCAAGGGAGGCCTTGAGTTCCTAGGCTTTGATGTCAGCATGCAGACACTGAGGACTCTGCCGGCCCATGAGTCATTTTCGTGCTGTACTCTCTCACAGAATACTCATGCCTGCCACTGAGCTGGAGGAATGGTCTCCACTGTTATCAGGCTTCTCCAAGAATGTGGATGCAGTAATTGCTCCGCTCTTTAAGCCCCTTGTGGTTTCTGCAAATGGCATTCTTTCAAACTGCAGCCAGAATGAATTAACCCAGAGACACAGAGCTCACAATTAAAATAAATACATTAAAAAAAATCCCAAAACCTCAATTTTTTTCCAGTAGCAGAAAATACTGAAAGCATTCAGGTGCTGGCACTCGAATGTACATTTTAGTAAGGAAATCATTGAGGATGCCCAAGTGCTGTGGATGCTCAAATGGGGAGGTGGAAGCACAATCAGGGCTGGTCCTGGATAAGAAGGCAACCAAGGGAGAGGAGCAAGGCAGGGCCAGTGGAGCTGCCTATTCCCCTGTGCTCTGCGAGCAGGGCACAGCTGCATTCCCCCATGCACCCTACAAGTCATCGACAGCGACTGGGCACAGCCCCATCTCCTTCAGAGAAAGCAAATGCTGAGCTCAGTGCTTTCATGGGAGCTGAGGAAAAACCTATAGTTCTTTGGCTGTGAAAGACCAAGTGTGAGCCTTTTACCCACAGATGTGTTTTCTCTGGCCGTCCTGTGCCACCCTCTGCAGCACAGGTCTGCAAAGTTCCTTTTTTCTTCAGTAAATTCCAGCATCTCTTACATGTTTACATTGGGGAATGCAGGAAAAGTGAACGTATGTTTTAAATGAAATGTAACTACTGTCAGAAGCTACTGGGAAAAATTGAGCTACCACCCAGCTAGATCTGTGGGTAGGCTTTTTTATAATTCAGTAGAAAAATGAGACAGCAACTCACACATGCTACATCCATCACACTTCAAAGAAGTGTGCATATAAAAACATATTTGTGGTGTTGTTCAGCATGCTGAACAGCTTCATGCAACAACCTGTATCTTCCATCTGTCTGTAATTTCCAGTGGCTCCACTAACAACTTGCTGCATGAAAAGACATCAACATTAATATGAGTTTATATCAGCAGCACTTGTCAGGGAATATTTCCCTACCTTCCTGTGCCATGCACCATCTCATAGAAACACACAAGGCATTTTTTTGCAAATGCTTTGGCTTTTCAGCCAGAAGCTGGAATTTACCATGGAAAGCAGACAATCCATGAGGGAAAGAAAAAGAAGTTTAGCTGCAGAGCTAAAGCTAATTTTCCTTCCAAAACAGATTATACAGCAATGTTTCAGCCAGCTGTGCCTGGAATACTGCTAACAGAGAGGGTCACAGGGATAAGCACAGGGGCACCAAACCAGCAGATGGATTTAGAGGTCCTGCAAGCTCTTAGCTCAGGGGACAACATCATTTTCAAAGATGGTAATACCACCACTTTTACAAGCATGAAGAAGAAGGTGTGGGTCATAGTAGAATAGATGAGGGAGAAGTCATGACGTGTCACTGATAATCTCCCAGCTGAAGAAACCTTTGATAAGAATAAGGTTCAGCTCCATGAGCAGAGCTCAGTGTTTCCACATTTCTCATCTGCTGGTGCCCAAAAAGCCCATTACACTGGTCTTTCTGTGCAACACCACCACCATTTCATACACCTAAATATCTCAGTCCTTCCATGGGTAACTCTCTGGTATGCTGCAGAAACAGTTGCTCCTGTGAAGTTTCATCCACATCTTCATAGGACCTCTTCCTTTCCAGAGCCGGGAATGAGAAAGCTGTAAAGAGAGAGATCTCACGCACTCTACAAGGCCATTTGAAACAAATTTGGAGTTTTATTTTTAATAATATTCCTAGTTGTTGAAGCATTAACATCCAACAGGTCTGTTCTTTGCTTTATGACAAGCCACCCTGGTATGGCCTCAGCTTCAGAGCCTGAACTGAGACTTCTGATACTGAAAAGCACCAAAATTTTAGGTAAAATCTTTGCCCTGGTAAGTTAATGATGGCAATATTAGCTGGCTTACTTAGAACTAGAAGCTCAGTGGTTTATACCTTGCAGCCATGCACAAGAAGTGGCTCACCTGTTAGGACATATTTCTGTGCTAAGGGCTTGATCCAGAGCATACAGGAATGGATCTTTCCACAAACTCCAGAAGGCCTCAGGCCTCCAGTGCTGACACACATCTCCTACAGGATTTTAGAACAGCTCCCACACAAATACTTGCAGTTCCTTCCTTATTTGCACTTCACAAATGCACTTCACATGCTTTCACAACACAACAATTAAATGAGCAAAGCTATGGGGCAATTTCATTGGGTTGTGACTTTCCCCCATTTTCTCCTTCTCCAGATAAAAGGCACAAGAGAATTCCTGCACTGAGGTTTGGGAATGTTGTGTGGTGGGAATGTTTTATTTTCAATGACATCTGTAGTCACATGTGCACCCAGGGAAGAGATGAAACCCCTGTTGTGCCCAGCGGAAGAGATAAAAGAAGGGTCTTGTAAATATATTTTGCACCTCGTGCATGTCTAAGAAGGTTCCATATAAATAGCACCATAAGTTTTGCACTTGATGGCACTTGAGCACATTATAAGCAGCAACAGGTGGGAGGCATGTTTGAACAATTGAGCATGCTGTAATAACCGTGCTGAGGAGGTCTATTATGTTCCTAATGCAAATTCCACATGCATATTTGGTTATTTCAAACAGTTTGGGTTTTCTGACTGGATTATGGGGCTGTTAGACAGGCTAGACAATATGAGCCTATAGTTTGAGGAAGAGTAAGATGGGTTTTCTTTAAGCAATTTTGGGGAGAAGTAAGGCAGAAGAAGTGTCAGCCACAGAGACATTTTGTTCAGCTGAGCGATGACGGGCAGCTAAAATGTTCACACTTTGTATTTCACACAGGGTTAATGCTACCCTGAATAGCTGTTTCCCCCCAGGATTGCACAGTACTGCAGAATGTAAAAGGAAAACTAAGTTTAGAATTAGGATATACAAGGGAAAAAATGCAGATAGGTTTTTGGCACTGGACTGTGGATGAAACCCTAGCCAAGAGTGCTTTGAATTTTCTAAAGATATTTGGAAGTGAATTGAAATTGCAGAAATGCCTACCTCTGGGAACTAGAGAAGAGGGCATAGGAATTTGGAGAACTAGAAAAAAAAATTAAAGGGCACAGCCAAAAATTTTATATGGCTCAGCACCTGATGGTATAATGTTGCTCAGCAGGGCAAGAATCACAGTCCCTGCACCACAGAGGTCAGTCAGGAAAGAAGGTTGTTGTCTGTAGTCCCTTTCCATGAAAATCAAGAAGACAATGAAGGAAAGTACTATTGCATTTTGAGATTAACAGCAATTTGTTAATTGCAGTTTTTTATTTCAGAACTAGAAATACATTTTAAAGAGAGACTTTATGAACTGGCATCTGCAACAGAACTCAGTCCTTCAGTCTCAGTCAGTACCACATCCTGAATAAAATGAAATTCCATAATCTGGAAGATCTGCATGGAGGAAAAAAAAATTACAAATTGTTAAAAGTATTATTACAATTATCCCCAAAAGCTCAGCTCTGCAGAACGATAGAGGTCCAGATTTTAAAAGGCAGTTATACTCAAACTGTCCCTTATGCTCTTTGCTCTTGAAGAAAACTGCTGTTAGTGTATGCTTTATTTTTGCTCTGAACTTCTCAATATGTGCCAACTGGAATTTGCAGTTAGCTTCCAAGCAGATAGTACAGGTCAAAAAAACAACACTTAAAACAGGAAAATGTCAATGATGGTTTCATTTTTCAAGATCTAAAGCAGACTTGTCTGACTGATCAAGTATAGTTCAAGGGATATTTTATTACCTTTCCTCTAAAGGAATGAGATTATTATGTTTATTATGATCTGTTGTCCAAAGCAAGGGTTTTGTAAATCAGCCATTCATTTTTATAAAAGAAATCAGCCATTTATTTTTATTTTACTCAGAAAATAGGATTTAATTTTCTGGTCTATTTAGAAATAGGTCATTCCTATTTCAATAACTATGTCCATTTAGAAAAAAAAATTTGAAAAAAAAGAATACCCTCAAAAATGACAGATAGTCAATCACTTTTGTGATACACTTCAATACAGGCAGTTCTTTGAATGTAAATATTTATATTTGAATACTTTCTGCCTGGCTTTTCTCCTGGGTAAGTAGCAGTTCATTTCGTAGGCACTGAACATGCAGCCTTCAAAGCTACACAGTAGAAGTCAGTGGGAGTCTTGGTACTGACTTAGTGGGAGAAGGATTAAGCTCTCAGACATTATATTGATGACTATCTCGGATATAAGCTGTCGGTATAAACTCACCAGATGCAAGACAGGGGTTTGATCTCATATGCATAAGTATGTGAACCACTTCTCTTCTTCAGTTATCCCCAGTTCTGTTCCTGTAGTGTACCTTTCATCAAGATCCTATTCAAGGGTCATTTTTCTAAGGAGCACTACAAAAAAAAATAAAAAAAATCTAGTGACCTCTTTGCATTTGTGTTAAGGAAAGAGAATCTGTGGGTTGTTTTGTCTGGGTGGTTTTTTTATAGCCATAAAAAGTTTTGATGTGAATTGGCTTGTAGCCGACAGCATTTCCCTGTATATGAATTTATTTTAACATAGTTATTAGATTTGAGTGACAGTTTCTGCAAGTGAAGTTCTTTTAACGGGCACAACACCCATAAAGGCAGCATAAATTTCCACAACTCACCCCATTTTCTTTCCTTTTTGCCTCCTTCCTGGGGAGAGATCACTTCTAAGAATAAGGGGTAAATTCCAGTATCTTTTTTCAGTTAAATCTTGGCTTTCAAAGGAGTCATAAGTCAAGCAACTCTGAAAAAGGCTCTTATTTGTCTAAATTGCTTAGGCCTTGCAAGACAGGAGTATAATGCCTAAATATCTTTAAGAATCTGGAAATCGTCAAGGAATGTGTGACCACCAGCTATCATGGTGGGCTTTGACATGAAGACTGGTACATTGAGAACTGGACTAAGCTCTCTAAGCAGCGTCAGAAACATGTATCATAGGAAAGGAATTGATCTCATGCCACTAATTGTTATACTCAAACCACTAATATGACAGTGGCCATTAATAAGTATCAGATCCAGCTATATCCAAAGTGGAAGGTTTTATGCAACATTATTGGTCATCTGTATTCTGCAGCTCTACCTCCACAACAATTTAAAATAAAATTACTTAGAAATTCAAACGTTCAAAGAAATTCAATGGGATTAGAAGATATGATTCAATCTTGATTTCAGCAAAGATATGAGACAATGGACTCAGGTTACCATGTAAGAAATTCTGGCTCAATAGCAGGAAAAACTGAAGTCACAGTCAAGCACTGGAACAGGCTGCCCAAAATGGTGGTAGCATCTCCATCCTTGAACCTGCGCAAAACCAGCTGGGCAAAATGCTGGGCAGCCTCCTGCCACTGCACCTGGCCCAAGCAGGAGGCTGGGCTGGAAACCCTGAAGATCCCTGTCCACTCCCAGGGATTCTACAGCAAAAAGTCCTTCTCCCTAACAGTACTGGAAAGTAGGAAATGGGATGTGTATGCGCCTCTCATGTATTACACTTCAAAAAACCCCAATGCTTCCACATCAGACAGCATTTCATGCTCACAAAGCCATCCTTCATATTTTCACTGTCAGTAAACTTTGGTAATTCTGTAATTCTCCTCCAATTTCTAGCTGGCTAAGGGTTAAGGATGAGTGCTTCTCAGAAGCCCAGTGCTGGGTTTGTAAGGGGTTCTGTCTGGTTTTTGTCTCTGAGAGCTGCCTTTCAGCCAGGCTGTGTTCCTCTTGCTTTTCCTTGGCTTGACTCTTTGCCTCCTCTGCATCTGAGTATATTAGATACGGAGTGTGGGGGATTTACAGTGCTGCTGGCAGTACCAGACAGAGAATAGCTTTGTAACTGTATCCCTGTCTTCCAGCAGAGGAAATCTTCGATGGAGATCTCTACTCACTAATGTACATGTAAGAACACAGCCCCTCAATGCCCTCCTTTCATTAACATTGCAGTGATAGTTACGCACACACTACCAGGAGAATGGTGAAGCCTGAGCATGGCATGTGTGTGTGTCTCTGTATGCCAAGCCAGACCCTTCCTTGCTATCTGTGTTGCTTAAATATTGCTTTTTCATGCTGTGGTCATTCACACCAGGCAAGGAGAATCTGACATATGACATTCTCAAAAGTTTGTGCTTCTGAAGTAATAATATCCAGAAGTCATCAAAATTTCTCTGTAACTCACTGCTGCCTCAAAACTAAACCCAGTGGTCACAAGAAAACCTTTAAGGACGTTTGTCCTTGGTGAATAACAAAGCTGAGGTCTAAAGTTGTGACACTTATCTGTGCCTCATCTCAGTAACTAGAAATGTGCTGAGCTCTCTGGATATTTGGCTAAACACACCAGCCAGATGGTTCCCTGGTGGGCAGAGCAGTGAGAAGCATTCTGGAAGATTTGCACAACATCATGTTACATGACATCATGCTACCTTGTCCAGGAGAGCCATAAAGAGAGTCTGAACCTCACAGAAGATATCTGCTCCTGGAGCTTGGAGATTGCTTAGGAAATGAGCACATAGGCTGTGTCTACAGCACTGCAGCAGAAACGAGCTGGACACGAGGGGATGGCAAACAGAAAGAAATCTAAATGTGATTTTCTGATGGCAGGTCTCCATAAATACTCTCCATTATTTTTTGAATGACTTCCAAAATTCATCTAAAAACAAAAGTGTCAAAACATCAGTTCCCAGTGCACAACTCAGCAGTGAAAAGATAAAATACCTGGCTTTTCAGGGACTTATTACTTTCTTATAGAAAGTCTATTAAAGAATAGACATAATGCTTTGAGCTGAAACTTGTTCCTAAGCATTCCCAGCGTACAGTAGTCCTCTCAAAATTATGTTCAGCAGTTGACTACTAAAGAAATGTTCTATTATTAACTAACATGTAATTAGTTCATTAAAAAATACCTCAGCTGAATACTGTGTAACATAATACAGCCTACTACTAGAGTGAGGAGATTTCAGGCCCAGCACAAATGGAAGTGAAATTACAGTGCAAAGACATGGAAAGGAGACAGTGCCAGCTGGCAGGGTACTAAGTGTTTCAAATTACTGTATGTTTATGACCTCTGTGTTCTTAAACAAAATTAATTAGATTATGCTATTTGAGAATCTTGGAATGCAGTGGCCACATGCCAGACTTATCTGAACCACACATCTTAAGTTTAATTAAGAGGTTCTTAATTTCTCCAGGTATTCCTTTTATACACACATATACTCACATGTGTGTGTTTAAAGTGGTGCCTGTGGGAAGTGATAAACAACAGACTGAGATTCCCGAGGCGTGTTTAAGGTGGCTGCTTGCTTAATAGGACTTGGGGGCTAAATCCATGAAAGGGCTAGGATACGACTTCAATGCTCACCTGCTAGTTTAGGTCCCCAGTCAAAAAATCTGACCCTCAGGTCCCTTGTTCAGCTGCCACCTAAGTGTGGGTGTTTATCCTTGCTGCAGGGAGCTAAGCTTTCAGTGTTACAGTTTTCTATGTCTTGGAGTTCTGCTGCTTATTGTAACAAGTTGCTTTGCCTTATTAGCACTGATAATTTAGCAGCTCTCCCATGCTGAGTAGGGCTAAACTTCACCAATATCCCTGCAGATTTTGAGGTGCTGTGGGGGTGCTCACCAACAGATTGAGCACCACTGGAAAAAAGAATTCAGGCGATGCTTCTTTCTGATTGCTGCTTCTGAGGCCAGAGCATGATCCACCTGTGCTGTGAAAGGGATGGGTCCCTTTCCTTCACCAGCCAAAGAGATTTGAAGTCTCACCTACCACACTCATCTTCACATTTAGGAGGTGATGTTCAGTGGTGTTGGAAGAGAGACTTTGGAGAGAGTGAATGGGTCTGAGGTGGGAAAGAAAGGAGATGAGGAAATGCTTATTGCTCCATCAATCCTGATGTGCTAATTGGAGCACAGAGAAAAGGCTTTGTCTCTTAATCATCCTAATGAATGTCATCCCCACTACTTTTCCCTGACATAGTGAACAGTCCTCAGTTCTGAGGAATGGGGGAAAAATGTCAAAGAAAGGTGAGAAAGTCCTTTGCCTGCAGAACCCCAGAGACTGGGCAGTAATGCATATTCCAGCAGAGAGTGAAATGTGTACTTGAATTTCATCAGGCTTACAACATCCTTGATTCTTATGCTGAATGCTGAGCAACAATGGAGACTGACTATCAGCATGCTTTGGGCATGCTTTGAAAGAAAGAACAATATTTCTTTCTTCCATCAGCTTTGAAAGCATTCAGACACATATCTTTTACAACATATTTCAGGACTTTGAATTCTCAGGACTCAAGGAAAAAAATCTGCAAAAACTCCTCCTTGAACTGAGGGGAAATTTAAAGCTACCCTTCATTGTTGATGTTTACTAGTGAGCAGTACTGTGGTTTGCCAATAAACATGATGGTCCTTTTGGAGCCGACACTCTTAGGCATCTAAAACTTACCTCATGCTTAAGTCCCTATGTCAGGGCTGGTGATTCCCCTGCTGGTGCTGAGAGCTGATGCTCATCAGTATGGATGGATAGATCTGATAAGCTAGTGGTAAAGTAGAGCTTGGTAGTCCATAGCTCACAGAATTTTTGCACAGAGCAATATTGCTCAGTGGTAGTACATCATTTTACATGCTCAGTGCACCAAACATATTTGTAAACTCAGAGAGTTACTTGTATGAATAGCCCCTGGAAGGACTTGTCTGCTTGTCCTTGCTGGGCAGGCACTTTAATACTACTCTGTCTCCTGCTACTCCTAATTAACAAGTGGTAAAGCTAAAATATTCATCACTGTCATACAAGAAATTGAGCTGCAAATCCTTTGACAGAAGTAAAGATTTCTCTTGGACTCCAGTTTCCTTATTCCGCTGTGTACCATTGAATTGGCAAAGAAAGTGTAAAAAGAAATCTTTGTGACTGTTAAGTAACTGCCATTTTGGCTAAGAAAAATAGATCTGATGGCTCAACACTACCTGCTCAGACTGAAGGGATCTCTCTTCAATAAACACAGACCACAGCAGTCATCTGTAGCAAATGCACATTAGTTATCAAATGTGATGGGAAAGTTTTTCAGGGCCACTGCTGTGAAAAATTAATCATGTTAAAACTTGATCATATGTTCTCTGAAACAGCTGGCTGCTCGTCCCCAGGATTTGGTTTCAATATCCTTTTGCTGAAAGCGCATCTTTAAATACACACTACTGAATTAGATTAAAACAGTTTAATGCTCTGATCTCCAGAATTTCTCTCATTTTTGTTGTGCAGTATACAACACAGGCAGCACATTCAGTCAATTTTGTTGTTTCTCCTAAATGCATTCTGATATTCCTCCATTTTCTCTTGACATGTGTCTTCATCTCAAAATATCGTAATCCTCAGGTCACAGCCTGCCATAAAAAATTATATTAAAAATGCTAAAACATCATTGGACTTTACAAAAGGAAACTTCAAAGCAACCCTTCTTCTATGTTTACTGTGGCATTTATTATAATTTTTTAAATCAGAGAATTGCTCCTTTGTGGAGCCCACATAAATGAAACTATCTAAGGTGGGTTCTTTGAAGCAATTGAAAAACTCTGAGAGAGAAAGGCACAGATTCTATAGATACTGTCCTTATTTGCAAAGAGGAAGTTTTCTCCAGTTCTATTTCTCGAGGGATTTTTTAGTTTGTGTTTTGTGTTGGTTCATTATTTGGACATTTTCTGGCTCTTATCCTTAATAGAATTAAAGGCTAGCTAAGAAAGGTAAGACAGCCTTCTGCACATAAAGCTGAAACTGCTTTTCTAGCTCCCATAATCTTCTTAGACCTTCTGGACCACAGCTGACTACTTCATGATCTGCATGTCTGAGTTGGAATAAGGTGAAGAATGTATTGTATTGGACTGTATTTACACAGAAGTAAAAACCTTTTACCTCTATGCAAGTGTGTTGCTTCACTGAAACATTATTGTTTCCTCCTCCTTGACAGGAACTTTTCAACTGATAGATTAGCAAGCAAATAAAATTCCTCTGGTACAGAAAGAGAAAATTGCTCTGGCAGAATGCTGTGCTGCTCACAGGTGACTTTTCTAAGAAAAGTACTTGCCTAGCAGTAATGGGCATAATTGGATACTGTTTTACTTCAGCTTAATGCTGGGCTTTGCAGACTGAAACAAGGCCCTTTGAATTCAGCAAGCCATTATTTAAAATAGAAAACAATCACCTTGTATTCTGGCTAATGTCTGGTAAAAAATAATTTGATTAACCAAATATGAGAACGATAGGAAATGTTGGTGTTGGCTTGTCCCAGTATTTTCCAAACAGTAGAGTACAGTAGTTATGCAATACATTTCCATGCAATGAAATACTTTCTTTCCCACGTTGTAAAATGGACAATACTTATATCATTGTGGTAAATGTATAAGAGGGAGGTACTGCTTTTCATTACCTTCATTTTTTATCCTGACATCTGTACAGTTTCAGTGTGGCCAAAATCAGTCCCACAAGCATAACTTCTGCTCTTTCCTTCATGGCTCCCTTACACCTGGAGAAGTCTGGTCCTTGTTGTCATGGCTAGCAGTAGTGTGATTTGGAAATTTTATAAGAAATATGTTCAAATTTAGTGCTTTAACAAAAGCTGTGGGAAACAGAATGTGCTTGGGATCCAAAAGGCATAAAAACAAAGGTAGGTCGTGGGCTGATTATGCAGAAACAGAATTTCTGCCACAGATTTCAAAGCCATGCACCCTTCTGCTCTCATAGAGAAAGGAAAATAACACCAGAATCAACCCAATACTTACCCAAAGTAAAAAACCTCCAAGCCCAATAACCAAGGAGTGCAAACCCACGTATTGAATGTTTCTAATTACTCTTATATCTTCTTCTCTTTCAGATCTAAATACAAACTTATATACTTCTTTGTCTGATGAAATAACTTTTTCCTCTGCTGGTCTTAATTTTTTTTTTTATTTCTCTACTCTGAAACTCCCATTTATTTACCCATGTTTATTCTCAGAAAATCTGTTTTTTCCTTTCCCTTCCTCAAGGCGCAGAATAATATTTCTATATACTATTAAAAAGAAATGAAAAAATGTGTGATTCTACCTAATTTTCTCCAAGAAAGAGGCAAGCAGTCCCAATGCACACTCCTAGGCCTGGGCCAAAGAGATGTACAACTTCTTTTAAAAGTCTGTTTCAGCAGCAAGCCCTGCCAGCTCTCTGCCCATCACAGCCAAGGCAGTAAGTCCAGGACAGAGCGCTCTTGGAAGGGGCTTCTTTGCAGTTGGGAACTCTGGCAGGCTTTGTGCAGATCTTTTAGCTACAACTGTTTAAGATTATTTAGTGGCTTTTAAACACTATTCATGCCCATTCTGAACAAGCCCACAGAACATCTGCACAGTGTCTGCTAGCTGTGCTCAGGGAGAACAATCCTATATTGTTCTAAGCAAACACATATCTGTCCAGATTTTTTCCTGTGTCTTACTGTCCTCTTCGAGCATTGAAGAGTCTGTGACCTTTCATTGATTCAGGCATGGAAACTATAATAACAATAATGAGCAGTTATATTTGCTTTGGAAAAGTAATCCTATTGTTCTTCTCCTTTAAAGCTTAAACTAACAGTCAGCATGAATGTCATCTTTATAAAACGATAGGAAACCTACAGTGTCTGGTATTAATAAATGCCTCGGTGTTCAGTGTCTGAACAGGGTTGGGACTGAAAGGAGAGAATGAAGACCTCATGACAGAACTCAGGGGTAGTCCCTCTTGTGAGTATTTTTATGAGATGCAACTGCTACAGAAGTGCATCTTGTGCATCCCAAGGCAATCAGTTTGATCATCAAGGGAGCACAGTGATAATTTATTCCTGACAAGAGAGGAGACCCCATAACGGTGGTCTGAGCTGCCACTGCTCTTTGCTGACTCAATTTGAGTCCCCTCTGAACTGCTGATGGCATGATCAGAGGAAGAATTCCTGCTGGGAATAGATGGGGAGAGATAACAGCCTCACTGAAATCTCTGAGTCCTGCACTGCATGTAGTGCAGCTGTGCACTGATCATAGTCAATCCCAAACACTGCTGAATTTTACTTTTCATAGAATCATCCAATAGTCCTCATGTGCAAGCAACAAAGATTTTATAATGATAAAGGTGGCAGCAGAGAATTATGCACTGGCTACCACAGTAACTGTGGATTACAATCACTTAGAAAGTTGATCTAATTTGCCACAGTATTTTTCATAGCCTACTTGCTGTTGTAATGAGTGGTAACTGAGGACAGTGGTAGAAGATTTGTTTTTAGGTTATTATCCAGGGCAGGGTCTTAAGTGAACTGGATTTGGTTCGTGGTTCCTCTTTACTATTTCTGCATGGATTCAAGAGAGTCACTTAATCTTTCCCAGCTCCTTTTCCCTGTCTACAAAAGAATGTTTTCTGCCTGTTAAAGTTGTAAGCTCTTTAGTCCAAAGTGTAACTGCATTATATGTTTATACTGCTGAAAATACATGTGGCTTTGATCTCAACAGTGGCCAACATGCAGTCATTAATAAAAGTAGCATTAATTAAAAGTAAAGACCTCATTACATTTTAATAGGGTTGTATTAGATAACAATGGCTGAACACACTGAATTAATGTAATTTTCACAATTGCACTCAGAGTAAGGAACGATTTTGGCTGGAAACAACTCAAACAAGCTGTGCCAGCAGCTGTGAGGTCAGGAATAACTGCTGGGTTTTATTTTTCTCTCTTGGTATTCTTACAGTTCAGTCAGTAAAAGAAGGAGGTGAGATGCATACAGAAAGTTCTGATGGTGTCCAGTACTACTTTTCTGAATCTGGTCTTTGTTGGTAAGCAGGCTCACTGCTTTTATATGGTCCCAGGAATAAATGGATCAAAGCGGATTGTATTACAGTAAAGCCAAAAGATATGTAGCTATTATGCTTTAAATCTTGTTTTCTTTGGCAAATCACTCCCAGAGCTAATTTTCACAACCTACCCATCATATACAAGGCCCAGAGTGTGTAAAAGTTCAGGCCTAGTATGCACCTTGATTCTATATGAAAATGGTTTTTTTGGGGTAATATTTCATACAAGTACAGTTGTCAGAAGGCCAAAAATGTGTGTACATCAATGCAAGCCAGTTCTGGATGTGAGTTCACCTTTTAGCTCTAAACACAGGCTTTACAGAAAGGCCTCACTATTGCAGTGGCAAGCAGGGAGAGACAAGGAGCAATGCTGCCTTGCTAACAGACTCTTCAAAAGACCTCATGTAAGTGGAAGACTTGTATGAGAAGTTGTACATCTCTGACTCGAGCCTTGAAGAGTGCATTGTGACTGCTTGTGTCTTTCTGGGAGACTATTAGGAAGAATAATAGGTTTTCTGATTTATTTTTAATAGCATGTAGGAATAATTTTTCTGCAGCTTGTGATTGCCTCATGATTTGGCATGATTTATATTCAGAAATAGAAGCTGAAAAACTTTTTCACAACCCCAGAATAAGTAGCCACTCTTTACAGTATTGTCCAAGACTTTTAGACCAGTCAAAGACTTTTAAATCTTTCTGATTTTTGGCTAACACTTTACACAGATTATTTATACTTGAAGACCTGACAGACACAAAATGTCTTGCACACAAAATATGAGAAGAGTACCTTCAAAAAAAAAAAGTGGGTTTTTTAAATTTTAAAAATGCATATATGAATTTTTCAGTTTTCCTTCTGACTTCTGAGTCTTCTGTGTTGTTTTTGCAGCCTTCTGCCTGCAATCAGATATGTAAAGCAAAAATATTTCAAATCTCCGCATCTAACTGCATTACAGCTTGTTAATGCCTTAAACTCATGAACCAGCCAGCTGGACTACACAGAGAGATCATGTGTCTGATGTAGCCCACGCTTTGGATACAAATATTAATTAATTTAGAGAAATTCTAAATTCTCTAACTTTTCTGCTAGCATCGAATAAAATTTCTGCCTGTGAGTGATGATGAATTCACTCTGTAAGCAATGGATTACAAGCATATATGGAAATAAACAGCCAGTTTGCCACCATTTTTACCTTCCATTTGGTGCTCAATAGTCTTGGTTTTTGGTTCACTGCTTATACTGTGCCCTCTGTCTCTTCTTCTTGATTCTGTGATCTCTCTTTTGAGGTGATGTCAACAGATTATATCAGTAGTGTTGGGCAGATGAAAATAATAAAACCAGTGCATGACGTTTTTTAGGAAGTGGAAAAAGGTATAAACCATCAACTACCAAGGACAAGGAAGGTAATGGACAGAAAAAGAAGTCCAGACACACTTCCACCTATGCAAATTAGACAGCAGGTGCCATCAAGAAACATCATCATCATCATTGAGGTAAGTTCATGTGCCTCATAGAAGGCTGAGAATGACTTGAGTTCTGGGTTTATTTTGTTTTTCCTGGAGGATTACAGACTTCTTCCTTGATGATTCAAATTCCTGCCCTTAGTCTGCTAAACTGGAATGTTTTTATGAGCAACCCTGAGTATGGACAGGCTTGTGCCCACATCATCAGATTAGCAGTATCAGGAATGATCAGTAACCCATCTAAAGATATATTTTGGCTACTTCTTGCTCTCTGAGCTATTTTGGGCTTCTGTTTGATCTGTTCCCCAACACATGAAGTGAGGAGGAGAGTCCTGGTATGACATGGCCATACCCAGCTCCTATATTTCACAGAACTCCCACAAGTGTTGTTTGTGGCTCAGAAATGCCACACATCTCCTTTCGGTGCCTCAAGGCACCCAGATGTAGCAAAGGGGATGATTTGGAGACCAATTCCCTTGTGAACCAGTGCAGAATGGGAACCAGCCTTGTTGCAGCTGTGTTCTCATACAAGATTTCCTGGCATGTGAACAACACAGACATTTCTTGTGGCTTCATTTTAGACTTTTTGCAAAGGAGGCAAAGTCACCAGCCCCTTGAAAGGAGAAGGAAGAACAGAGCCAAGCTTTTAGTGAAAATTAACAGTGCTGTATAAAGTCACTATGTAATGCTCTGTTATGCTCTATCCACGAGTCTGAGAGAAGCTGCCAAAATGCAGAGTGTGAAATAGGATTTTTCTTCTATTTCATAGGAGGCATGTCTAAATACACAGAAAGAAGGGCTGAGTACATATGGATATGATATCTGGATGGCCAAAGAGAAGCTGTCTGTAAACTGGACTTCGTTCAGAGCTGACACCTGAGGACAAGGCTAAGCCTTAGTACCATCAGTTGTTTCAAACAGTAAGGCACACCATGATAGGATTCTGCACTTGCTCATCCCAGGGACTATCGACAAGTTCATGTGGTCACTATCACACCCAAAGTAAATTTTATTATGTTTATGCATAAGGCCAGTGGCACCCTTAATTACTATTACATCCGTTTACACGGGAATCTTGTCAGTCCAGCTAAATGTGTGAACATTTGGCCACTGTCTCTGCTTCCTTTTTGATGCAGTAGTTTCTGGCTTTGTTCCCAAAACTCCAGCAGAGCCATCAAAACAGCAGTAGGGGACAATTTGGCAGAGTGAGACCATGTGGCTGCGAGTCTGGAGACCTGGGTTCTGGTCTGGGCTTTATCACAGATTTCCTGTGGACATGAGATGGATTCACTTAATCTCACACTCCCTTAGTTTCCTCTTTTGTAGAAGAAGGATGATAATAATCACCCACTTAGCAGAGGGGTTGTGAAGGCAATTAATGTTTCTAAAGCCTGTTGATGTCCATAAGTGTAGCCACTAAATAAGCAAAATATATTACAACTATTATTTATTTTACTATGTGAATATTGCCAAAGCCTGTAAATTTCCCTCAGAGTCTGCAGATGAATTAGCTGTTCTCCTAAATACTCAAGTGAGAAGGAAACTATGGCCAAGGAAACAATTGCGTCCTGCTTGAAGGAAGTAGCTAATGAATGAACAGTTCACTCTAGAGAAGTAGAATTTGAACTTGAAATCCAGACATTTGGTGTTTACAGGTCACAGCCTATGAGCAAGCTGCTGGTTAGACAGATGACCCACTCTGGTCCTTTCCAACCTCATTTTGTGATTCTCTGATTATGTGGTATTTTATTTTGATGAATATTATTTGAATGATTATTTTCAAAGAGCCCATCATTTTCT